>JAWPHD010002515.1:0-253393 GCA_037043455.1 Cyrtodaria siliqua | reverse complement strand
TGCACCTCTGAAGTGTGGTGGTATGCTTACTACGTTATCACACATAATGTGTATTTTCATATAAGGTCATGGGGACATTAACCTATTGATCCCAAAAATAAAATCTATAGGATCCTCCTCTAACACATGGCAATGTAATAAAAATAAGTATACAAGTCAAACAGGAAATGCAGCTTTCACAGAACACAGTAAACTCAAAACGCGCAAAACGACAAATAAAACTTGTTACGGTTTTGAAGTTACTGCGTGGAATGCATATGTCTATATAAGGACATGGCGGCCGAACAACCCCCCAACATATATTAGTGTTCCTACGACATCTATGGCAATATACTAGTATCTAGTTTCATGAGAATGGGTGTTATGGTTTCAAAGTTTACAACCTAAATGTGTGCAAATACAGACGAACATGTGTGCGGACGGTTTACCCCCATACAATAATACGTCATGTTTTCAAACAAGCGTATAGACATCAAGACAAATCACCATTTATGAAGATTAATTACGTGTTGATGGCCTGAAAGAATAATGGGTATTAACAACATTCACAGTATGTTTCAGCTGCATATTAAATATACTATACAATAAACTAGGCCCCGTGAAAAATATACTTAATTATCATAAATTAAATAATTTGGTTCGAAAAACAAATCGAGGCTATTTTCCCGGGCAAAATCATTACTTGTCATTCTTCTGATGCTTAAAGACTATATTAAAAGCTGGTGTCGTGATCGTATTACAGTTTTATTCAAGTATATATACAAGTGGTATCTATATGAACACCATACGAAAGTAATAACGATTCAACATCATACATACACCGAGTACTCGTGTTTTTCAATCCAATCATTTTCACAAATTATAATTCAACCAACCTTAATATGCTGCTTATTTTATGCTTGTGTACATTCATATGAAACACGGTATTAGTTTTTTTTCTTGTATTGGAGCCAATTACTCTTCTAGATCGTCTCAAGTCCCTTTAAAAGAATGTCATAATGTGAAGTATTTGTAATCATTGATGTGTGATCCAAGATAAGTATCTCCAATTAATATCGTCCCGACTATGAAATAGCCACAGTTTGCGTGCACACACAGGGGAATAGTTCTGTATGTAGCGTCTAGAAAAAACATTTCTTTTTCATATCTATGCAACAGATGCTTACCACTGACTTTGATAAACCATTAGGAAACGAGAATCACTATTTAACATTGATCGACGAAAAGAAAACACATAATTGTCACTTTTACTCGTCCAGTCCCTTAGTTTTAATTCTAGAAGTTCATGATCCAATAGTTCTTCTTGTAGATTTTATTTCTCTTGAGACAAACTGCCTAAGATCGTCTTTACTAGGAAGGAATCGCCTATTAAGGCGATTTGGCATTTTCTCTCTAAATTATTAACAAAAAGTAACTCGCTTCTTCTCATTTCTTGTGTGTTGACAATACCATCGGCCAACACTTTATTAGTGTGATTTAGAACCCTATCGTCAATGGGCGCTTTCAGTGTTGCAGCCTGCAACCGAAAATATATAAATATTGTAAGGGCCATGGGCCTTGCCCCAGATATATTTGTCTGAATAAAATATGTATCAAATGGACTGACTATTAGATGAATGTTAATGGGTATGAAGTAACCAAATATTACCTTGTGTTGAGTTGTTCGTTCAGGTTGTTTAGCACACAATGTTTATTCATATTTGAAGGTAATTATCATAGTAAATGTATGTTATTTATTGTTTTCATCAACTCAAATCAATTCTCCCATCATTGATTTGTCATCAGGTAATATCCATAATCACTTTTATTCTGTATTTACTTAGCAATTGTTAATTATTTGCACTTCACATTCCTGTCAAAAGTTTCATGGAGGCCGCCATTTTGTACTTGTCCGGTCAGTTCAATTCAATTAATTAAAACTTCTGCCTGTACAAGGATACGCTAATGTAATGCTACTTATACTTCTTCAAATAAAGAAATAGTATTTCAGTGTAAATTAATTGTTCTTATTCATTTTATATTTGTTAAATGAGATAGCGTTCAGGGACTATTTCTTGTAATAAAATGGCGTAGTTAAATCACTATCCTGGCATCCTGTATAATGTTGAATGCTGTATTATTGCTTACCCATGCAAATATTCCATGTTATGGACAAATTTAGAACTGAATTATTGTGTATTTGTTAAAAGTTATTTTGCTTATATGTATTATAAATGTGATTTTGATTTATCAGGACCGCATTGCATCCTTACAAAATATTCAGATAAATGTCTTTTCATTGGTTGATGGTGATCCTGACGAGCAGTGATTGGTTGAATATCCTGTCGTCAGGATCAACCACTATATTTAGGAAAGGAACTCTATAAGCAACTGCTTTCGTTCCAATCCTTTTTCACATTTTGTATTATGTACATTTTCACAGATTGTATAAATATTGGAAATAAAATAAGTTTAAACCAACCACTATAACTACTGAACTGACAAGGTGAATGTCAGCAGTTGCACATGCGGCAAAATTCAAAACTAGTAACTTCTGTCAAATTGACCAAAACTGTCAAAAAGCCTTAAAGGTATTACATATTTACATTTTTAGAACTTTTATTAAACAGACAGCTTATTAGCTTTTTAAATTATAAGTAATAAACAGATTAAGAAGCTTATTAGATACTTAATTACAATAAAAGTGCAACTGTCTCATTGCCTGTCATCCTGACAGATAGAATTTACAGAATAAAACATGCAACTGGTTGTTTAAATTGAATAGGAAAAGCTTAGTAGTTGAATAAATCGACACTGAGCCAATAAATCAATATATAGAAGACCAAGTTGTTATTCCTATTTAAAAGTTCCAATTCAAATAAATCATTCAAACTTAACTAACTCAGTGAGCCACAGGGCTTACAATATTTACGTTTTAAAGGTAAGAATTGATACAAATCTATAATCTACTTAAGACAATGGCCTTGGTATGGTATTACTATTGCAGATACTATGCATGGCCTGGCCTGTTGTAATACTGTATGACAATGGTCTGGGTATGGTATGACTAAAACAAATATTTTTCATGACCTAGCCTGTTGTAGTCTAATGTATGGCAAAAGCCTGGGTTAGTTATGACTAAAATCGATGCTATACATGACCTGGCCTACTGTAATCTACCTAAGACAATGGTCATGGTATAGTATGACTGTCGCAGGTACTAAACTCTAAATATAGTATACCGTACCCAGCGCGTTGAAGTTTAACCAGTCCCATGCTTTCCTACATCAGCGGGCAAGTCGACTAAAATTGGATAAGTTTAGTTCGCGGGATATTGACATACATAATGTGTAACAGCAGTTAAAAAACAAGATATCGGTAGAACCGATGGATGCTCCCCGAATAAAGGTACACATGTGAAATGCAATCGGATGTAAAATGTATGATCGATTGAGTTTACAAGTTTTGTAATTTGTTTTAAAAAAGACTGCAAAGTTCCGTAACTCCGCCTTTTTTCTTTTTAACCGAAACATCCTACTAGAAATAATACTGATACTTCCTATAAAGTTCCACGGATATCAGATGAAAAACTTAGGAGGAGTTGAGCGGACCAGCCTTAGAATCGAAAAACTTCAAAGTCCCATAATTCCGCCAAAACCGTTCAACTGAAACGTCCTGACAATAAATGCAACTAGATATCATACTGATATTTCCCGTGAAGTTTCATGAAAATCGGAGGAATACCTCAAAATCCCATACTTCCGCCAAAAATCATTCAACCGGAACGTAATACAAATATGCACTACTAGGCATCATTCAGATACTTCCTGTGACATTTCATAAAAATCGGATAAAAAACATAGGAGGAGTTGTGTGTACACGCTTTAGAATCGAAAAAACTTCAAAGTCCCGTAACTACGCCAACAATTATTTAACCGGAAGTCCTGATAAGTATGCGCTTCTATACATCGTACGGATAAGTCCTATGAAGTTACGTGAAAATCGGATGAAAAACGTAGGAGAAGTTGAGCGGACAAGGTTTACATTCGAAAAAACTTTAAAGTCCCGTAACTCCGCCAAAAATCATTCAACAGGCCGGAACCTCCCGACAATATGCGCTACTAGACATCATACTGATACTTCCTATGAAGTTTCGGGAAAATTAAATGAAAACCCGTAGGAGGAGTTAAGCGGACAAGAAAACGGGACAGACGGACATACATATGGACATACATACGGGCGGACATGACGGCAACTATATGCTCCCCCGAAAATTTCGAGGAGCATAACAAATACACATCGTCCGATACACGACCTCGGGATCTACTTTTATTGGAGCAAACGTCAAGGAATATTATGTGTTTTAAGAGTTTTGATATACTTTTAATTTTCAAAACGGTAAATTGATTGAATTGGATTTTATAGTCGCATCAACAGCTAAGGTCATATGGCGACTTTCCAGCTTTCATTGGTGGAGGAAGACCCCAGGTGCCCCTCCGGGCAATTTTCGTTTCGGGAGTTGATCTTAATCTTGATATCAATGACTAATTAAATAATAATAACAAATGTATCGAATTTTCCTATAAAAGTTCATGAAATATAAAGTAACCCTGAATGAGTATATTTTTTTATATGTATTACACATACCGTCATCTTCAGATCAGAACCAGAGGTCAGTGCATTGAAGAAGTAATTGTTGTTCTACCAGAATGGTTTCAAAATCATTTTTATAAGCGACAGTAAGGTTGTGATGTTTGAATTTATCTTCGCGATGTTTGGTCGCTTTGCCGTTTTTTACGTCGTGACGTTATTTGCCCAAATGACGTTGTGACGTCGTGACGAGTTGACGTCGTTCCTATAGTGGCATTATTGTCTTAGACATTTCACTCAACGCAGACGATTATTTGGTCTCTTAGTTTTTAAACATAAACCAGGCGTGTATATCTTCTTACTAGTACTAGGAATATAAACATGAATTTCTTCACTAATAACAACACCGAACCAGCAGAAAGGCGAAGCCAATGCCAAGCACAGGGTATTACTATCCAGACGGTTGACGATGATGAAGAGCTGTCTACCATATTGAGTAACGCTCAACCCGGAACATTAGGTGAGCTTTTGATCACACTATGGTATAACTTTCGTTAAGTTTATTTTAATAGTTAAAACATACGTGAGCTCTTTCGAAAAAAAAAAAATGACTGTAACCATAAACTCAGTTAATATTTTCATTACCGGAAAGTGTAATGCATGAACTTGTTTTTAGTCCGTTTTGCTATATTTTCATGAACTTGTTCTAGTCCGTTTTTCTATACAGATGATAAACCCAGTTATAAATTATACCTAACTGGAAGCGCTGGAAGAAGGAAAAAAAAAATCTGTACAGAATGACGGTGAACATGGTGTCCTTTTCATGTTTGTCATCAAGAAAGGGGAAAATCGGAAGTAGTGATATATAAATAATATATTGGCTAAACTTATTTACTATCAATTATTTCATTTATTTAACTACATTTAGTTTAAGGTGAATGTAATAATGTAGCTAAAATACTAAAAAAAATAATTATGAAGATATTTTTAAACAGTGCAATATATAGAGAATCTAGCAGGAATTAGAACTCATCAATATCAAACTATGTTTACATATAACTTGCAATACATTACCTTGACATAATCGTCTAGGTTTTGCCAGCCATTAAAACAAATATGTATAAAGTTGTTTTATGCAACTTTTGCTTAAATCACCTGTCTGGAAATTTAAATTCTGCCTTGATTATGAACATTGATTTTGTTTCTTTAAAAACGACTTTGACGGAATTATTTGAGATTTTAATTGATAGCACCAGCTAGCTACAGATTTCAAGGTAACATTGCAAATTTTATTGTAAAATTCAATTTATACTGTTGAGTTTTTATTCCTGTTGAATTCACTTTGAAGTGCCCTATTAAAACCTCTTTATTTATATTATTTCAGTTTTGAAATCATTTTTATGTTTCTTACTAGGATAATGAGATGAGGTACTGCAAGTTTCATGGGAAAATATGCAGAAGTGTTTGAATATTTCTTTTGTACCAGGGGATATAATCCTTAACTAATAAGGCAGAGGCTCGCTCTCTTCTTTAGATTTGAACAGCTCTGAAACTGCCGCTGAGTAGTGTGTGTTTTGTGAGAAATTAATTAGTCCCAGGTTCAATTTCATTGGCAGTGGATGCAGTTTATGTGAATTCATTGCATAAAGTCTTTTTTATTTGTGACAGTCCTATACTTGGAGCCTATGGGAATTGAATTGGGTGTATCTTCCCTATATATGTGCGCATGCACTTGTTCTAGTCCGTTTTACTTTATTAACTTGCAGATCTGCCGATTTTCACGGATAGGTTGTTCCCAGGAAATGGTTATATCACGATCAGGCCAACACTGAGTTCATCGCAACATCACCTGAAACGAGAAGAATCCTCTAACGGTAAAGGCAGACATCGATACCCAACAGTTATAAATGACAGAGCAATATTCACTGCACCAGAGAGTAATTTGCCACCCAAGAAAAGGCACATTGATGTTTCACTGGAAGAGAAGCTACCGTTAAAGAAAAGGGCGTTAAAGAAAAGGTTCTTTGACTGTTCAGTGGAAGAGAATCTGCCGTTAAAGAAAAGGCTGTTGAAGAAGTTGCGAGTCGAAAAGAAGCGACCTTTAAAGAAAAGGCCGTTACAGAAAGGGTTCGCCGACTATTTAGTGGAAGAGAAGCTACCGGTAAAGAAAAAACTGTTAAAGAAAAATGGCTATGGTTGTTTAGTGAAAGAGAAGCTACCGTTAAAGAAACGGCTGTTAAAGAAAAGTGGCTATGGTTGTTTATTGGAAGACAAGCTACCGTTAAAGAAACGGCTGTTAAAGAAAAGTGGATATGATTGTTTAGTGGAAGAGAAGCTACCGTTAAAGAAAAGGTGGTTTGCTGGAAATCCCATTGTCACACAAACATTTGTGTATGCTGAACAGCGGGCAAACAAAGCACTGAATCTTACTATCCACCCAACGTCGACAACCTCTATGATTTCAGAAAGTTTTCTTAGAAAGAGGGCATTGGCCATCCTCATGATATGGAAGATCGCTGTCTGAAAAAGGTGAAAAAGTGAAAATCAATTGATAATTGTGGAACCTCTGTTGGTCATGTGATCCGTTCATCTGCTTCGTTTATTTTTGATTGATGCAACCTACTTAAATTCACCAAAATACAAATACATATATTATTTTTAAATGCGAGTTGATAGTTATTTTGATCCAACCACGCATTTTGATTGGTTAGGTATAATCTTATCATTGTGTTTTAATATCGGATTGTTTCATACTAGTCGTTCCTGCAGGAGAACTCAATTTGACCGAAAACACATATTCCCAGCCTATTGTAATTGGGAGTGAGAATTTGTATAGAGAGCTGTAATTCACTGTTGGTCATACACTTGCATGAGACAACTTTTTTGTGGGATGGGGTGGGGTGGGGTGGGGATGGGCCTCATCATCTGACCCAAAGGTGGGTAACTCGTGTTATCCACCTTTGTGTACCATACTAATCTTTTAAGTATAATATTAAATAATTTTAGTACCATACTAAACTTTTCATATTAAAATACCTATGATACTAAATAATTTCCTATTTAGTATCATACTAAATAATTTCAGTAGCATACTTGATAAGCTGTATCATGTTTGTTGCTATTTTTAAACCAGTTTTCCTTAATTGCATACTGTGTTTACTGTCTTTAGAAGAAAAAATAAAGAATATAAGTCATGGGTCGGACATCGCGAACAAGTTTCATCAACAAAAAAAAGGAATGCATATTAACTATCTATTATCGAGGATGGGAGACGATAGTGCACTTCCAAATTGAAAGCACTGTTTAGATATGGTGCAAATATTACTCACATATTTACCAATAAAAATTAACGGTTTGTTTGTTTTGTTTGTATGGTGTTTGACGTCATTTTATGCACATGCAAGGTTATATATGACGGTCGATTTTGTGGTGGAGGCAGACCACCCACTTTTTCTGTGTAGAACCAGTACTGTACACACCCCGCCATCCGTAAGAATCGACACTTCTTCTCTTACAAAAACAAGAGGCCCATTAGACCTAGTAGACTAACTACGATAACGACAAGGACATCAGACTAAATAATAACCACGAGAAATGTTAGGGTCTGATCTCAAAGTTGTATAACAACCTGGATTTTTTTGTAGGGTCACAGGGGTTTATGACGAAAAAATCAAATAAAATCAAATTAAAAATAAAAGTTATTTATATTTCTGTCAATACATATAAACGTCATATGAATCGACAGATTATTTTTTCTTAGTACAGTCTTCGATGCAACCATCCAGACTCGACTGGAGTTTTAAAGGGTTTTGTCTGAATAATTGGTCACTCAAAACATTTTGAGAAGAGAGTACACATCATATGCAAGAATCTGGTTCGAGTATTTGTGTATGGGAGGGGCGGGGGCGGTGGGAGCGGAGAATCCTTCGAAATAACATGTTTTTCTGTTAACGTTTATTGAATTCTGTTGTATCTTTCCAGAATAATTTTATGTTAAATCCAGGGATGACTAACAGTGGAAAAGGCGGCATGCATAGGTTATACATGTGGGATTTTAGAGGGTGAGTCCGTCCTATCCGTGAATCCGCCTTAGTACCTGATAAATACACTTTATCCCCTATGTCTTACTCTAAAATTGCTGCCGTAGCCGGAATAGTAAAGTTGCTGCGTCTAAAACGTTCTCGCCTGTCACTCCTGTGGGTTCAAAATGTCGGAAATTCCCCGTGTCGCGTTTCTTTTTCCTTTCAGTATATATTAAATATACGTTAATTTCCACTGTATTTAATATGATGGGAATTTTAATATTAGATAAAACCCACATAATCATGATAATGACTCCCTAGATAGTTATTTTTAGATTAAACCACCCATTAAATTTAATATAAAAAATATGTAAAATTGCATTTGGTAGATACATAAACTGTTTAAATTGGATTTTGGTTTTACGCTTGTAAGAATGTTTATGAGTGGATATGGGGTATGCACCTTAAAGGGAAACTAATTTAACGCTTGTGTGGTGATTAAACGGCGGTACGATCAATTTGTCTCTGTACGGCAAATCGAGCAATGTAAATTTGCTCTCAAAATATGTTTTTATAATTGTCACAGAACAGAACAGATATTTTCTTTCGACTTATACATATAGTATCTCGTCATCAAAATGTAATATACAAAGTTTAATTAAACACATGACAGGCACACACACACAACTTTCACGCACGCACACGCACACGCACACACGCACGTACTCTCTCTCTCTCTCTCACGCAATTATATAAACGAAGTAATTGTTGAAACAATACCTAATACCTGAAGATAAACTTTATATATATATGTACACAACTACGTATAATTAAATGTGTTACGTACAATAAATGCTTCTTTTACAAACTTAGCTACATTTTGAATTTTTTTATGTTTCTTACTTTGCATCAATTCAATAAATTTAATAACACTAGGGTTTCGATAATAATAATCCTTAATATAAAGTTTGCGAATATGCTCATAGACGGGACAAATTAAATTAAATGATATTCGTCTTCTATGTCATTAGAATTACAAATATTACAATATCGTTGACCTCTATCAGTTCTATTTTGTGTGTATCTACCGGTTTCGACTCTGAGGGAATGCGAAGATAATCGTATTCTTGACATTGCCGTTCTTAGTTTAAACAAACGGGAGACTTTATAATTTCGCTAATCATAAATGACTCTTTTTGTTGCATTACCTTTGACATGTTATACGTTGTCGTCGAACCAATCCCGTAATGCCAAGCTTTGATCGAGATGTTGCGAATGCAAAATGACGTCATGCATTTTGTTAGATGGAACCAAAACCGTTGTTTTAGTGAAATGAGGTTTGATAAATGGATCAGCTGCATACTTCATACTATTATACGATGTCTGAAAAAAGAGAATGGTATACTTCCAAGGAATATGTTGACTTATATATACGGATTGTTTAAGATTTAGCCAAATGTATCGCACATTAAAGGGGTTGATGCACTATTTTCAAACACAGTTTATTTTAAATGGCTCTGAAAAACTTGGAAAAAGCTGACAGAATTATCAAAATGCCATGAAAAATAGAGGAGATATGACCTATTGAAAATTTGCAAAGAACATAAATGGAGGCGGCCATCTTTGAACGATGACGTCATCGCGCCGTTTTATCATATATGGCATATTGATAAAATGTATTTTAAAGCAAAGAAAATCACTGTAAATGAAAAATATTACTAAAATGTATACATTTTACATCTGTATATTTATTTTTAATCAATTTGCAGTGGTTTTCTTTGCTTTAAAATTTATTTTGTCAATATACCATATATGGTAAAATGGCGCGATGACGTCATCGTTCAAAGATGGCCGCCTCCATTTATTTTCTTTGCACATTTTCAATAGGTCATATCTCCTTTATTTTTCATGGCATTTTGATATTTCTTTCAGCTTTTTTCAAGTTTTTCAGAGCCCTTTAAAATAAATTGTGTTTGGAAATAGTGCATCAACCCCTTTAATGTAAGACCAGACTAAAATGAAACAATTGATATGCAAGAAAAAAGTAAACATTTTCCAAAAACTACATCCATGTAAAACGAAAATCACATATGTAGACAAACATCATTTAAATAAGGAGTCATAACCTTAAATTAAAACCATAACAAAATGGGAAATAGATGTCCTAAGGATAAAGTGGAGACAGTTCTGAACGGAAGTGTTTCCCATTCCGGTATTGAAGTTTGCTGAATCGAGGAACAACACAGCAGCATATGAAAGGTCCGTACATTTTAATCAATTTCTATCATTATATGAATAAATCATAATATAAACACTTGTCCTGTGTTCGAACGAGAATGATTACGTAACCAGTGAGTACTTGTAAAGGCTGACAGTCCAAAATCGAAGGAGATATTCGCTTATAAACATCGGAAAAGTAGTGTAAACAAAAGATGTCGTCACTTTCATTTCACATTATTTGTTTAATAACAACATACTACAGGTAGCATCATTTTCGTGTCTTAGTTTATTATTATAGGTCTCGAAGAAGTTCTTTTTTTTTGGTAAAAAAGTAAAACTTTGACGAATAGTGTGACTTTCGGCAGTGAGTACAGCTACACATCTGTACCGGTATTCCGAACAGAGATTTTTTTTACTATACCGGTATTACAGTTTTTATCTGCATACTTCCAATGCATCAGTTAAATGGAAATGGAAGTTCTGAAAAATTCTGCATACTATGAATAGTCAATATAAAAGAATATATATATTAAATATAATTATTCCACTATAAATTTTCCATGAAATGTGCACAGCCGATACGGTAGGAAGCGATGTTCATGCCTATATAAAAACATCACTGATCGAAAATTTATTTACATATTCTCTCTGTCTCTCGCTGTCTCTCTGTATATCTCTCTGTCTCTCTCCGTCTGGTATAGGCTACGCCTCTCTCACTCTTTCTCACGTTGTGTTGTATATTCTATATATCTTTACCTCAGCTGCATGTCTCTCTCTCTCTCTCTCTCTCTCTCTCTCTCACACGAAAAAAACATTAATGCACATACACTGTCGGGTGACTAACAGAGATTTTTAATTTTGCATATAACTAACTGTTGATACTATTGTGTCAATAATATATTTAAACAAAATAAAAAGAAAAAAAAGAAGAAAGGTGGACACACATTTAAACGCATTCTTATAAAAATCATCGTGATCACGATTCACCTGAGAAAATTGTTGTGTTCGAGTACGCCACACGTGCTTTATCAAAGCCCAAATGTGAAATATGGTGTACTTCGCAAAATGTGTGAAGTACCAGAGATGTTATATATTAGTACTATATGAAACCAACAACCTTCGAAACAACTACTCAAACGCATGATCTGGTTGTCCTTCCGCACTGCTACGTCATAAAAATAAATTTCAGCAAAAAAGCTACACGGAGTCGGACTCCCCTGCTTGACATACGGGTTGGCTTATTTCTCCTATTTTACATTTTGCCCTCTTGCCCCGGTCTTGAAGATCGAAAACATGATTCCTGGAACAACAGTTAAACTACACAAAAGTATATGAAAGTAATTTACTTAAATGCTAGTTCAATCTCATTAAAATCAGACCCTTTATCACGCTACGACGCTCTTCGCTACTAAGGATCTGACAACACTGCATTGAAGGTCACGTCAGATTGACCTTACGATTAGCCAGTCAGATTTCAGCCTGCAAAATCGTTCGGTATACACTGCTTCACTGCGCATTTTGCGTTTCAGTTAAACGCTGTGGAGCAATCTACGCTCTGTATTAAAAAGACAATGTCCGTAACTTTTAGCTTATAAAACACAAAACAAAACTGCGTTGACAAACATAGCACATCAAAGATTATTGAATATTTGCTGAATAAATCCACGATTGTTTGACGGAATTCAATAGCGGTACAAAAAAAAGACGTACCACTTCGTAGCGTTGAACTGGTAACTCACACTAAAATTACACTGGCGGGTAATAATAACATACCGTCTCTATCAACTGCCGGATGTATTAATGCATACTATATAGAAAACCTAATGTTTCAATAATCTCGGTAATGACCGCGCCTATGATTTTCTTCGTATTTTAGGGCATTTCTTTGAATTTATTGTGCAAACCACAGCATTAACACACGGCGACTTTATCTTTTTTTCGGATATATGTGTTTTATGTGGATTTTCGTTTGTTCAGTTCACTTAACATCATCTAAAGTGCATATGAACGCGCGATTTCATTGGTTGAATTTAGTTGATCATCTCATGAATACTGATTAGATAATATGTCGATCTGACGTGACTTCCAAGGTAGTGTTGTCAGATCCTATAGCGGAGAATATCAAAGCGTAATTAGGATTTGATTTTAATGAAATTGATGCTAGTTCCGCCTCTTTACTAAGTCTTCGCACACTAAGGTTGAATACAATGATCTATGCAACCAGTATAATATAAAATAATAAAATATAAAATGATCGGACAGGGAAAGTAGCATTCAAGGAGGACAGTCAACCACAAAACACAGAAACAAACACGCAAACAGACAAACAAGAAGGCAAAAGTAATAATAAATGCAAACGACATCACAAACACAAACGGTTGACAATTGGGCTACCGCCTTGGAACGGTCAGTGGCAAAGTAGGCCACTGGGGGTTTAAACCAGATCAGCTTTCTAGTAACTTGCAGGCTGATCAGGTTTTACACTTGTCGCTGTAATTACCAGTAATATATGCAAACAAACCTATGTAGAGTCAGCTGACTAGTCCAAAATCAAAGAAGGAACAGCTCATTATATTTATAAACTTTCCCTTGAACAATTTAAAGCCTATACGTTCCAAAATTGCTTCACTTCTGGCGAGTATCGCATTTGACGACAGTCGCTTTGTGAGAACCACTGAACTATATCTAAAAACAACGAATAAGCAATGTTTCTCACTGGAAGATGCGTGCCCCTTATGAGTTTGTTAAATTTCAGATAAAGGTCTTCGTGGCCATTTTCTTGCATTGTCTGTAAAATATTTGGCAACATTTATGTTATTTGGGTCAGCAATTTCCTGCTTACATTGGAATGTTCGGATAATTGCAAGGTTATGGTTGGTTCGGTTTGACAATCCTTATTTTCTGTTGACAATCTTTGTGAGCTATTATCGACGAGGATTCGGCGAGGATTATACAACGGCTGTAATCTCGGACAAGTCTTCATCTACAATATCTAACTCATCGAGTGACATATTGCTAAAACTTTCATTTTCTTTTTGTGGAGATGAGTGGCATCTAAACTTTCTAGGAGTAGGAAATGGACCCTATACTTGTATCCGTGCATTTTGAAATGCGGATCTTATTGTTTTGTACGGCAGTTATACTCCTATTTTGGTCCAAATATGTTTTTAGTATGATGTTGAACTTTTTTACAGTTGTATTTCTATCTTGAGTTATTTGGAGTTTTAATTTCAGTTCAGCGTGATGGGTCGTGCAATGGTCAAGTGCATCCTCGAAGCTATACATACTGTACTCACAGTAGCAACAGTAAGACTGAATCTGTCCCTCCATCTTGTTGTTTGAAATACATAAAATGCTTTATTGTACGTAGGAAATGATTGTTTGAGTAATACACTAATTTTATTATAGTGAAATATGTATTGGATATGCAGAAAATCATAAAGATGTAAACATCTAGTTCCCGCGAAAGACTGAATCGAAAATGAGCTGCAAATTCATATCTGTAGTTTATTTTTGAGATAATACTTATACAATTTGAAGAATAAACAATATTGTTGCTAAAGACAAATAGAAGTTTTCCATTTAACATATTTTACAAACAATATTTGAGAGAAAACACGCATATGGTTAAAAGCAAATACCGGTACAGGTTTTTAGTTTTGATTTCACAAATAAAAATCAATACCGATACAGTTTTTGGTTGTAAGACTTAGCGTTGCACGTTTTTTATAATATTTTTGTTTATGCAAGCACTATAAATCATACCATTTTAAACTTGGGAATGATTTATATTTGTTCCTGCATACAATATGTGGCGCAAAATGATGGCAAAAATCGATAGTTGATGTTTGAATTAGGTGGATGAATGCACTTATGTCAATTTTCCAATGTGGTGCAGGGGATATAACACTGAAATTAACACGTATAAATTCATGGTCAAACTTTAGAAATGTAACATAATAGTCCAAATATGCTCACTCATTTCTCTCCTGGTGTTTAATTAATGATAATTGGGTAATAATCATGGTTTTGATTGAGGACCCCTCGAGATGTACTCCATTGTTTCGCTTCAACACACCACATAACCGAAATGCGTACACTTCCGTTCAGGCACTGTGAGTATACATTAATGTAATAACATCTAGAACTGATCAACATTAAGAAATGCCCAATACACATATGTGATGCGTATAATCACATCAAATAAATAACTCATGAAAGTAGAAATTATTAATTCAATGTAGTGCGACTTCTTAAATATGATTATTGAAACAGTAAATCAACAGTTTCGGGAATGTATGCCAATGTATGCAAAGTATGTATAACAGTCGAACAGGATAAGTAGCATTCACAGAACACAGTCAACCAAAATCACGCATTCAAAAAGACAGCAAAAGAAATAAAACACGACAAACAAACGTAAAAGGGTTCACAATAGAGATAACACCTTTGAACGATAAATGTCAAAAAAAGGTGGCGGAGAGCTGAAACAACCAGGTTCTAGGGTGTATCAAACCTCACTCATATCCTATTGACATCTCAATAAAACAGTGTAAATCAAGAATTTCCCGCCAGGCTATACTCTCTAACAAATTAGGCAACATTAATAGACAATACAAACAATATCCAATTTTAAATCATCCTTCGAGTCAACGATTTTGCTGATTTTCATTGCGGAAGATTGATAGTATTAACAATAGCAGAAAGCGTTTTCAATGTTCAATATGTTATCCAGGTACAGAGAGGTTTCTGCCTAATTATCTGCTGAACGACTCAACATGAAATCGCTTTCATAACACTATCAAAACAAATCTGCGATTAGAAGTACACAGTTCGAACCCATATGAATACCAAGAATATATATCTATAAACGGTTTCCATTCCTGACGACAACATTGTCTAATTGGGAAAGGGAAAGTTCACAAACTTCTTTGCAAGTCTACATAGTGTAGTTGTCCAAATTGCCGTCAGTAAAAAGTATATTACATACCAAATATGTTGCTTTTGTCCAACCTTCAAATGATTTGAACATCGGTTATAAACATATTTTCATTTCAAGAAATATGAAAAGATCGGACAGGGAAAGTAGCATTCAATGAGGACAGTCAACTACAAAACACAGAAAAAAAACACGCAAACAGACAAACAAGAAGGCAAAATATTATAATAAATGCAAATGACATCACAAACACAAAAGGGTTGACAATAGGGCTACCGCCTTGGAACGGTCAGTGGCAAAGTAGGTTTAAACCGGTTTTAGGGTGCACCAAACCTCACACTTACCCTACTTCATCCCATTAAAACAGGACAGTGTAAATAAAGAAATCCCCTCCATGATCTAATCTCTAACCAACAAGGCAGCTTCCATAGGCAATATAAGTAAAACACAAATATGCTCGTGTAAATATAATACAAAAAATAAAATAAAATAAAACGATAGCCTAGAAAGCCACAATGAAGGTACTCAATGACTTGGCAGAAGTCAGAGCAACAAGGGAGTAAACCATTAAGGGCACGACAAGAAAGATCATAGTCAACATCAAACGCCACCGTCCCAATGGGCGTCATCATAGGGTCCACAGCCTGTCCGGTCATCGTACAATAAAAAAGGAAAGCATAGTGGCGAACTGTAAAAGGGTCCACCACCAAGCATGCAGTACGTTGCAAAATGATAGGGTCCTAACCTCTTTTGATAAACTTTTTAATAAACTTTTTAAAAAGTTTATCAAAGATAGTATGAAAGTGATCATGACCAAAAATCTTACGAAGTTTATAAATCACATCACCATAGAAGTCAGGTTGTGATAGTCCTTGTTGCAGAAGAGTCCTTAAATTGCTTTTATATTTGGAAAGAAGATCAGGGTTACGATAACAAAATTTTGCAAATGTTTTACGAAGTTTATGGTAACGGTAACCCTGATTGAGTAGCTTTTTAGTTATACAGCGATTACGAATATTAAAGTCCTTAACTCGAGTACAAGCTCTTAAAAAAACGAATAAGTTGAGACATATACACCCCATAAGAAGTTGCTCGGGGAACATCCCCATCCAAGTGGGGATAATTAACATGTCAAAATTAAAATCATCTCTCTTGTCCTAAATTTTGCTAATTATTTCACCATTTTCAATCGAGAGAACTAAATAAAGAAAAGAAGCGTTATTATCAGATATATTAGCTTTGTTAACCTGAAGTTCTTTAGGATAAATATTATTAACCATAGTTGGAAAGAAAGGGTTGTCAATGTTCAATATGTCATCCAGATACCGAGAGGTGTCATTAAAGGCTTCAGTAACATCTGCCTGGGTATCTGGTGAAAGACTCAACATGAAATCTCTTTCATAGCAAAATAAAATCAAATCTGCGACAAGTGGTAACCATAGGGATACCAACAATTTGTCTATAAACGGTGGCTCCATACCTGACGAAAATTGTATCTAATAGGAAGATGAGTGCTTCACAAACTTCATAGCAAGTGCACATAGTATAATTGTCTAAACTGCCGTTAGTAAAAAAAACGGCTTTAATATTATTACAGACCAAAAATGTGGTATTTTCTCTGGCGAATGTTTTTTGAATAAGAGAAATTAGCTTGTTTTTAATAAGGTGATGTGGTAAGATTGTATATAGTGTAGAGAAGTCATAAGTGCTTATTGATGAAACTTGACGTTTATTGAAAATTTTATCAAGAACGCCTCCCGAATTTTTTATAGACCAAAATAAATTAATCACAGAGTTTACATAAGTTTTATCACAATATAGTTTAACGTGATCTTTAACGACAGAAGACAAGAAGTTAAACGTTTGGGGATGTTTGTTGTGGTACAGGCACTAGAATTCGAAATAAAGCGAGCCTTATATGGATTTTTATGTAATTTAGGAATCCACTACATAGTAGGCAGTTTATTTTGCTTATCGTTTACACCAGCCTTGAAAGTAGTGCACCGAGTGATATGTGCGGAAACAATATCATCCTCAGTAGAATTAACTGGAGTATACGAATTGATGCTGCCGAGTTCCAGAGATAAAACATTGACGTAATGTAGGCGTCAAACAGTAATTACATTATTAGCTGCTTTATCTGCAGGAACTAAAACAAATTATAACATTAAGTGAATATTTTGAACTTTTCAATGGCATTATTATGTTATTGGAACATTTATCACTGACTGTTTCTATATGATGAGGAACCATTTTTTCCGTAAAATGTTCCTGTATTTTGTTAACATTATAATCTCCCTTCAAGATTGACGTTCACCTGCTTGGACCCGGCTTTATGTAGTATTTGTGCACATGATGAAACAGTTTTGTGTTTATACAATTGTAAAGGGGTTAATGTAAAAAAAAAAGTGCACAATAAATGCTTACAATTATGAAATATGCTTGTGTTTCTCGAGAAAACTGTTCCGCCCCACCACCATATTTATTTTATTTGTAAAAAAAATTCAGATTGGTTTCAAGTCAAGAAATGCTCAAAAGAATACAGAAATAATTGAAATACTTCGTAAAATGAAAACTGCAAAACTTTATCAAATAAAAAAACGAAAACTTGAATTAGTTTTTGGAAATCACTTGTGAAAAAAGCAACGAAATTTCAGTGCTTAAGAAATACAAATAACAATTTTTATTAAACAAAACATCCCTGTTTTAGATGGATATAGGAGAGTGAATGTGAAAATTTTGAAAAGTTCAATAATGGAAAGTATGTCTCATTGTATTGTGTGCAAAAAGGTTAGTGAGTGAAATTGTCGGCAGCAGCGGTGAAAGCATAACTCTAAAGAATGAAAAAAAAAAAGAGAGATTTTCCAGTATTCTTTCGACTACGATGCAATCAGGTATTTAATACTGATACTAGTTCAAATGTAGAAACTGTTGGTGGAGGACATAAATATTCGGACTGTATGGGGTAGCATGTTGTTAGGTGGAGGCTGCTGGTCATTAACTGAGCCAAGGGAAACTCTTGGTGTCCCTGGAATAACTGAAAAGATATATAATGCATTGGAGAATGATATTGGTGAGTGGTGGAAAAAAGAAATGGAGAAGGATATGATACAGGCTGAGACTGAAGGAAACGAGCATGCTATTGCCAGTGATAGTTACTTTGAAAATAGTTCCGGCTGTGACAATAGTATGCGACGGTGGTTGGTGTATGCGAATCCATAAACATACATACAATGCGATGGCTGGTGTAGGGGTGATTTTTGGAGCATACTTTCAAAATCCTCTTCATCTTTCACTGGAGCCACGATCATTGTTTTCTGCCACCACTCAAGTAGCACATGAAACAATACAGGAATGACGATTGAGAATGTTAATGAACATGGCAAAAATGACACAATGAACATGACTTCGGGGGAATTTTACCCCGTTTATGCATGTAACATTATCAACACATGTTTACTGACATAACCTTGCGGTGGCCGATTGGTTAGCATCTTTGCACCTCTTTCAAAAGTCACATCTCAGATTTTTAAAACATACTCCCGCAGTAGTTTAGTCGTACAAGGTATTTTGAAACTATGCCTTCATTCAAGTGGAGTGTAAAGCCGCCGATCCCATTACAGGGAGACCCATACCCAGTGCACGTTAAAGATATCACCGAACTTGTGATTTCACAACCGTAAACCTAAGCAGTATCTCTGTGTCGTAGTTTCATGTGTCCCCAATAAGGGTTTTTAAAGTAAAACAAACAAAAAAAGAAGAAAGACAGAAATTGTAACATGAAGTGTAATGAACCCCAAGCAATATAAATTAAAATCTATTTATAGTTACCCACGCTCGACTTCTGTCTGTTACAAACAAGCTAAACATATTTTGAAACCTTTGTCATATTAACGCGGCCTTTTGCTTTCCGAGGTCAATCGTGCCGCCGCTAGGAGTTTATCTGTATATGCTCAAACCCTAATGTGCTTATGAATGTCACGTGAGCAGCAGAGATATAAATAATGCGGTCACAGCAATGTTTACAAACAATAAATAAAAAACAAAATTCTTCAAATTCACGATTATATTACTATATTTATTTGGGTCTATGCTCCATGTTTTCATTGGGGGAACAATCCCAGACAGTTTTGCTTATGCTCAATATACTTTAGTTACGGGTAGTGTCCCTTTAAATAGTGCTAATCTTTTGTTAGAGCAGTTTGCGGTTATTGTTTATTTTTTACTGTAACTGAATTCTGGAAATGTTATTAATATTTGGGAAAGCAGCTCATCATATAATTTTAATGGTTTTAGATATATATATTTTATTATTTTATTAAAGTGACAAATAACATCGTTACAAAATATTACATATACAAAACAATACAGTATAATATAGGCAATATTAAGTAAACAAATGAATACCCAGCCTAATGAGACTTATTAGTCACTATAGAAATATCAACTGCATTATTGATTTTACAACTCATTTAATAGGTATAACAAAAGTAAACATGAAAAATATAGATATACATTCGAAACGTGAAAGTAGAAAGGATATGCAATTGCAAGAGGTTAACATAATATGGACATTTGACCCATGGTTAGCATACAGCTAAAGAAATATTTCTTACAAGACATCCGTGTTGATGTTTAATAGCAGACGTGTTTATTTCATGATATTTCAATATGTATATATGTACATACATACACATGGCATTGTTCTATTTTTGTCATTGTGCTTAGTACAAACTCACGTTCTATATATGCGTGGGTGTTTCCCCCACTCCCCCCGAGTACAGAATGCTCCCTAATTTAGAGCTAAATACTGAATACTCCTTAACATGAATTTCTTCATAAAAAATTAACCAATTTGCTATTTATTCGTCTAGTTTTACGAAGATGTGATATAAAGGCACATTTAAAACTGTATTAAAGATTTATCTCAGCGTTTTGCTGTTTTTGGGGGTCAATCATGAAATCTAAATGTGTTCATTATTTTTGAAAGATTTCATAATAGTGTTATAGCCAAAATTGTAATGTTTACGTTACTTAATAAACAAGAGGCCCAAGAGGGCCTGTGAACGCTCTACTGGCTGTTATACCATTGATGAATTGAGTCGTACTACAATTTATGGCTTTCTTAATTTTTTTATGAAATTATTCACTCTGGAATTAATTTTGCTGTAAGTTTTAGTATGTAATGTATGTACATTTTACATAAAGACAAAATAAGAAAAAAACGGTATAATATATTGGTTTTAACAAAGAAATATATTGGTTTTAACAAAGAACAGTACACACAATGCTAAGTATATTAATTTATTTTAACACTTATCTAAAGATAAACAAAAATGAACATCTGTAACATAATATCAGTTAACAGTATCAGAATTAATGGTACATGACTACATGCTAATTAATCAAATAGAAATGGGTTTTACAGTATACCATCAAACAATGTGACATAAATGGCATTGACAGAAAATGACATTGCAAATCTACCCTTCATATATTGAAATTTTTAATTTTGTTGTAAATACTACATTGATGTTAGAAGCATGTTTTTCTCCTATCACTCATTAGTTAAATTGAACTGAATTGTGATCACAAGAAAGGTTATATGACAAAAACAGGGATGAACATGCCATGCTCATCCTCCATTTACATCGAGATAAAATATGGAGAATCGGCCTGGAATCACCTAACCAGTACAACTGCAGACTTGCTGAAAATTCTAGAGACTCCATTTACGATGGAGCCATGATGAAAACCTTTGAGCATGACAAAAAAGACAATGAACATGAAGTGAGCTTCTAGCCCTCTGCCTTAGCGGGATTTGCAGTCTTTCTGTTTTAATCTTTTCATGAGAAAATGATGAATTGAATTGAGTTTTAATGTGCACAAAACACATGAAAGGTTATATGGCGCCTAACAGGCATGAACATGCCAGGGTCATCCTCCATGTACATCGAGATAAAATATGGAAAATGGGCCTAGAACCTTCTCACCCTGAACTGCAGAGTTGCTGCAAATTCTATCGTAGAAACTCTATTTATGCTGGAGCCATGTTTATTTTTCTGCCACTGCTCTTTTGATGTGAGCGAGATGGCACCTGAAACAATGCAGGGATCATGATGAAGGAAATGTAGAATTTCCAGACGTATTCATGATGCGCAACAGTTTTCTATATGACAAAGCTGTTCATATAAAAAGGCAGAAGTGAAACACTGAGTTGATGTTTTTGTGACTCTTCGAAATGTACCCAAAAGAATGCAAATATATTAATTAAGGACATATAGTTGTAGTTTTCTTCTGTGCTTTGCCAAAAAAAAAAGCAAGAAACATTATGGATTCAGATGGTAAATAATATTAAAAATTGTGCTATCCATTATGTTCTGTGCTTTGGAAAAACAGAATGCAAACAAATTTGAGAATCAGTATGAAAAATAACACAGGCATGTATATTGCTTTAGACATGCACAACTTCAATTTGAAAAAATAAATACGATGAAACAAAAATAAACAAATAACCAGTCAGTATTATAAATGACATGATGAACATCTTTTTATTCAAGTGTACATTGATTGAACTGAATTGAACTGAATTGGGTTTTAAGGTGCACCAACACATTAAAGGTTATATGGCGCCTAATATGAATGAACGTGCCAGGCTCATTCTCAATTTACATCAAGATAAAATATGTAGATGGACCTAGAACTTTATTACCTTCAGAACTGCAGAGTTGCTGCAAATTCTATAGTACATACTCCATTTATGATGGACCCACATTTTCAGATTTGCATACGCGGTGTCATCATAAGCGCTGTCATGATAAAGACGTTGAATGAGCATGATAAAAAATGAATGGGGTGGGCAACCACACCCGGGGATGATTGAAGTGTACATAAAATAAAACTATATCTGAGATTTCATCGATTTGAACTGTTCCATTTTTATGTAAACTGTTAGTTTTTTTTGTCTATATCACAAACATTGAATTGATGGCAAAAACTATAATTGCTTGTATATATATATGTTTCTATTTCTATACTTTTCAGATCATCTTTGTAGAAGTGGTTAAAAGTTCCTTTCCATTTGCTGGATGTCCAGTACTCATGTCCAGTTCTCTATAGCTTTGGTTGAGGTTATTTCTTTAAGCGTTTATGGCACAGAATAAGTTTTGCGATCCTGGAATGGTCACACTTGGAATATATATGCACTTTCAATTATGACACTTCTTCACTTTTTCTGGAACACAACACTAGATGTTTCCTTCCATGACGAGGTTGGGTTATATATGGTCTTCAACGATATGAATTCAGTTGTGTCTGCAGAATGACTTTTTTAATATGGAAATGCTGGTGGATAGTCTGTTGCAATTTGGAATAAATCATTTTGTATAAATCTTGTTGAACAATACATGAAAGCAATAGGCATTACAGCATAATTGTTCTTGTGCAACTTTGGAAGCTTAACTATCACGTTTGAAGTTGTATGCGCTACCGATGATGCTTCAGTAATTCTGGAACAAAACATTAATATGTCCTTGCATAGCTCTGAGTATATTCTATCTTCATGTGTAAACAATTACCACAGTTCTGAAACTAACTGAAATCAATGTATTCTGTTTGTGGATAGACTTCTTAAATGTTTACATCCTGATATTGCCTGTTGCAGTTGACGATATGTGTGATCATTATATGTTCATCAAGAACCAATGTTGACTTTGGCAAAGCTGTTCTTGTTGAGAAATGTCATGGAAAACCAAAGCTGTTATTTCCAAGCTTTTATGCTGAGAAATGTAATGTAACGTCACAGCTGTTATGTCGAGACTGTTATCTGTTACTAGACCGTGAGCCATACACTTTTTTGTTACCATCTCAAGGGACAAATTCTTACTAGTACCATGTTATTGAGTACCTTGTGGAGAAACAAAAAATCCATGATAGCAGTGTGAACAGGGTAGCTGATTCCTGTTATTAGAGTTATCTCCCCCTTTTAAGCAAAACTCTTGTTTCTTTAAAAAAATCGTTTTCGCTGAAACTAGAAGAGCTACAGGTCTAATATTTTGCATGTATTATACATTTAGGGTCCTCTACCAAGTATTTATAAAATGGTGACCCCAGGGTCAAATATGGCCCAGCCCCGGGGGTAACATTTTTTCATACAGTTATATAGGAAATCTTTAACAATAAATAATTTGCTCTAAAACTGTAAGAGCTAGAGGTCCCATATTATGCATGAAGCATAAGCTTATGGTCCACTAGCAAGTTTGTTAAAATGTTGACCCTGGGGTCATATCTGGCTCTGCCCCAGGGGTCATATATTTACGTAGGGTCATATAGAAACATCTTTAAAAACTCTTCTTTAAAAAAAAACAAGAGCCAGAGGTCTACTATTTTTCCTATTGTACAAGCTTATGGTTCTCTACCACTTTTGTTCAAATCATGACGCTGTGTCCAACTATGGCCCGGTTCTGGGGTTAAAGTTGTTCAATGGTGATCTTATGGTCAAATTTCGCCCGGTCCCGTGGGTCACATATTTACATAGAGTTATGTAGGAACGTCTATAAACATCTTCTCTTAAACTATAAGAGTTAGAGGTGTAATAAGCTACAGGTAACTTAAGATTATTGTCCTGTACCAAATAATTTAAACGGTGTCCCTTGAATCAAGCCTGGAATCAAATTTGGACATGAACCGGGGGTCACACTATAACATTGAATTATATAGGAAAACATATTCAAACAGCCTCTCTGATACTTCAAAAGCTAAATAATAGTTCGCATGTACCATAAGCTTATAATCCTCTACCTAGTTTGTTCAAATGGCGACAATGGGGTCAAATATGGCCATTTTATATAAAGAAATTATTGTTGTTTCTTAAAACATGAGAGCACTTTGAGACAAGGCGAGTGGGTCTCTTGTTTATGGCTTGAAGTTGTACACTTTTCATAAAATCATTTAAGTTTTAAGCGAACTGAAATATATAGAGAATGTGACTTTTGATAAGGTATTCCATTATGAAGACTTAACCATGTTTACAAATCGCATATTGAATAAATCCACGAACTAAAATCACAAATTGCAAAAAAAAAACAGAAAGAAAAAGAAAAGGCATTTACGGTTTAACTGTTGATTTTTAGGTGTTTGTTATACAAATTTTAAAATAACCTGCCAAATTACGATAAAATTACACTACAAAAACAGTTTATCAAAACTCTATCCAGGTGTTCATCTCATATAATAATGCATATGTATATTAAAAGTATATGTTTATTCATGGGTTTTTATAATATCCGTAATTGAATAAGTGTAAAATGAATTATCCATTTTATTTTATTTTGTCTGGCTGGTTAAAGCTTTTTATATTGTATCTATACAGTTTTGATTCTCAAACGATGTAAGTTATTATATACCTCGTGGTCAGTAGGTTTAGAAACGATGTACATATGTAGTAAAATGTGGCTGTTGTTGGCGGGATAGTTACTTTAACTGCAGTAGCACCTGTATGTCGGATATAGCTTTTAGAGTTAACATCAGTAAACTAACCGTGATCACTAAATGTAATCTATCTCGATGCACTGGGTACCGATTCTTATCTGGAAGCATTTAAAAAAAAATTATATCTTATATGTATGTTATATTGTCACATTAAGTTATATTATTTAAATCAGATAATATGTACTGAGTATTCTTAATTGTCCTGTTTTATACCAAGGCATTAATTGCCAAGTTTATCAAAACAGCAATGAGCTGGGCATATATAAGGCTTGCGGGCATATTGCAACTCGACATACATAAACTTGATGCTAACTTGCTAGATATAACCTTTATGACGGATGTACATTTTAGTTGTATGTACTTTAATGCAGTCATCCTGCTTGAGCGCATGAAGCCTGTTGATGCAGTGGATAGCATGGGGGACTTCAAATTCAGAGGACCCTGGTTCAAGCCTCACTGGAGCCAGTGAATTTTGTCGGTGTGTTCTTAGGCAAGACACTTTTACACTCGTCCGTCGGATGGGGACGTAAACCAGGCGATCCCGTGTATCGCTTGTTTTTTTTCTCCCATCATGTTAAAGAAACTCCCTCTCTCTCTCTCTCTCTTCATTGGCAATACACCTTCTTTTTTTAGGTAATAATCATTCCACTTGCACTTGCATACGCAAAAGTAGGGTTGATGCTTACTATCCTAGGTTAATTCCATACTCTAAATCAAGTACGGAGAACATCACAACCTATGTTTAGTCTTTTGGCTGTTACTTGTGATACGCAGGCTTCATAACCGCTGCTCTCAACTAAATTCCATTATGTATATTTCGCTCTTCGGGGCATTTAATTTTATTAGATACTAGGACCATACGCCGTACGACATGGGGAAGCATATAACTCCATGTCCACCGCCGTATGCATGCCATCTTCGGGATGGTTAAAACTGCGTACTATTGATTTTATGAATATTGAGCTGCTCAACCCGGGGCTAGAGGGCGTGAGCGGTAGCTAGCATATTTCACTACCGCTCATGAACAATCTCAATCAAACCAAGACTGCAATATTTCGTATGTGTCGTGCTCGGCCGTTTCCAAAGGTCCATTATCATACACTTTAGAAACATATCCTAAGCAGGTGATATAATTGTAACAACTGCACCAATACTAACAAATAGTTGCCATGGTAAGTAGTTAGTACAGTGATTTGGGTATCACCCTAAAGATATTTCTTCGTCGACGCCGTGTGGTTCCCGGGCAAGAATATAACCACTGCATATCCAGGCATAGGGGTAAAATTTCCCCGAATTCATGTTAATTTTGTCATTTTTGTTCATTATGAACCTGTATTGTTTTAGGTGCTACTTCAGTGGTGGCAGTGATCGTGGCTCCACCGAAAAATGGAGTGTTTACTAGAGAATTTGCAGCAACTCTGCAGTTCTGCAGGTAAGAAGGTTCTAGGCACATTCTGCAAAGTTTTATCTAGATGTTAACGAAGAGTGAGCCTGGTCGAATGTTCATTTCCTGTTGGCGCCATATAACATGTTTGTGTTGGTGCGCCGTAAAACCCCAATTCAAATCAATTCATCAATTTTCAGTAACACAAAAATGATTCGTGCAAATGCATATACTACTAGTTTTACATTTCATATGCAGATTTCTTCATTGTGTTGTATATGGGTGGGGTAATTCAAGTGTAAAAATCCTTAAAATATGCATACATTGTAATTAAAAAGTATTAAAATAGAAAACTTTTAAGATTTTGCGCTGCAATGTGCAATGTTTAATTCATGTATTTATGTGTAATACATAATCCAAATGTGTAATCATAATAAGTATTGCCATGATGCATACACCTAAAAAGACTTGTTAAAAAAACACACGTTAAACCGCACATTTTCTTTATCTAGAATCCTTTGGACTATGTGTCGTCTGTGCAATATATGTATATATCAGAACATGTTAATATTATTTATGTTGCAGTTACTTTGAGGAAGGCTTATACTTCCAGTTTGGCATGTGTCTCAACTTATCAGGCTTGATGAACACATATGTGCAATGCCATGAACATTGCTTAGTACTTAATTTCATCAATATATCATAACAATCCCTTATTCATATTATAATATTATTTAAATCATGTAGAAAGGTTGTAAATTACTGATTCTTACAAGTTTACACATATATTGTAAAAAATATTAACTAAACTAAAAGCATAAATATGTGTCAATAGTGGGTGGGGTAAATTGACTTCTAATTTGAAGCAAAATGGAGATTTTAAACTGAATTCTGTGCTAAAAAGAGCTTATTTACGCTTTATGTAACTCAATGAATTGTAAACTTAAGTGCATCTTTAAAAAGTGCATCAATAATCATTCACACAAGCATGACATTCAAAAATGAACATCAAAAACTTATATGAAAGCGCTACAATGATAACCTATTAAAGTTCGATTTTTTTTTATATAAGCTACCTGTTCCAGATTGCTAAAATGGACAAATGTAATCTATATACATTGCTCTTTTCAAAAAGTGATGGTAGAATTTGTCCCTTGAGTTGGTAACAATATCGAAAATTTTGGGTCCTGGCTCAAGGCCTATACTGGCTGCTGACCGTTTCAAGTCGATAACCGTCTTCACCACTATTTCATTTTGTGTTGCGCACTGTCCTTTTCACTGTATATTTAATTTGCTCTTTGTAGTTCAGTGCGATTGTACGATGTCATTGTGTTTGGGTGCTGTGGTTTCCATAGGACCCTTTTTCTCGTTTTCATTTAATGGCAAAGCTGTTCTCTCAAAGAAAGCTTAAGTGACAAAGATGTTGTAAAACTATGTTCTTTTTTGACTGTCGTTACCATCTAAAACGATATAATATTACCATTGCTTTAATGTTTGATAATGTGAAGAATCCTTTTCTATTAAAAGTGCATGGCATTGTAATCAAGTGTTCACAGACCAGGTGCTTGAAATCTGACCGTATCGCTATCTTCATATTACAGTCTTTCACGTCATCTTCGCCAAACTTGGTGTCATTATACAGGAAAATGATAATACAAGTAAAGCTTACATCTGAACAAGTTAACAAATAATACTAATAATACTACCTAGTATACAAAGTATGTTATTGATGTAATTAATCATGTTTTTTATATTATTAATAATTAATCATAAAACTTTGATAACAGCTGATGTATTTAAAGTGACATAAGATAATCTTGACTTGAGTTTAATTCAACTGAATTGGAGTTTTAAGGCGCACCAACACATGAAAAGGTTATATGGCGCCTAAAAGGCATGAACATGCCAGGTTCATCTTCCATGTACATCGAGATAAAATATGGAAAATGGGCCTAGAACCTTCTCACTGTGAACTGCAGAGTTGCTGCAAATTCTATCGTAGAAACTGCATTTATGCTGGAGCCACGTTATTGTTTTTTTGCCACTGGTCTTTTTTTTAAATTCACAGATTTATTTAAACTGTTCTACATAATTTCCATAATTACGAATCGTGACCACGTTATAATAGAAAAGTTCAAAACAATCTTATCTGGCATATTATTAATTGCTGATGATATTGCTCTGATAATATATAATTTAACCGTAGGCTACAGTAGAATATCTAAGATAAAACTAGAACTATCACTGAAGGTGATGAATACCCTCGCTTAAACAAAGTCAAAGGGCCATAATTTGTTAATTAACAATGGGTGATATAGAGGGACATAAGGTCATCAGTTGTTGTGTGTATATGAAGTTTGGGAACAACCGATTCAAAACTGTTTGAGAAATGGTAGTTATTGGATGCGACATGAAAGGACGCACACGACAAAAATGTGTTACGTGATGTGACGTTATGGACAACGTGATTACAATATATCCCCCATTTCACTTTATGAAAGCAGGGCTATAATGAAGGACACGACAAAAACGTGTTACATGAAGCAACTTTACAGATAATATGATTCAATATAGCCCCCACTTCACTATGTGAAAGCAGAGTATAATTAAATTCTGCCTTTTGTTTTTAACATCTTATTTAAATATATGCATACAAATTTTAAGTTAAAATCATGACTAATATTGGACTGGGGTTTATTTAAAATTTGTAATAAATTGAATTGAATTGGGTTTTAACGGCGCACCAACACAAGAAAGATTAGATGGCGCCAAACAGGGATGAACATGCCAGGCCCATCTTTCATTTACATCCCGAATGGGCCTAGAACCTTCTAAACTGCAGAGTTGCTCCAAATTCTATTGCAGGCACTCCATTTATGCTGGAGCCACGTTTCCGCATTTGCATATGTGGTGTCATGAAGAAAACTTTGAATGAGCATGATAAAAAATGACAAAATGAACATGAAGGTGAGGTTCTACCCCTTTGCCTCTAGCAGGATTTGCTGTGGTTGTATTATAGTCCGGCAACCACATGGGGAGCATATTAATGATTATTGATGATATAGTGGAAATGACAGATTTAATCTTGTGACACAATATGTAAAAAAAAATGGGAAGTCATATTTTTAGCTTTTGTTGTACAGTTAAAAAAAAAGTATAATACACTGATGATCTTTATAACAATAACCTTCATTTCTAGCATCAGAAACATCCAATTATGCAAGATACAGTTTAAAGTGGAATGTGTCCACGGGACGTAAATGCTCTCATTAAATACAATCCGCACAAATCTTAAGAAAAAGGGGCCTTAACTTTGCTAACACAAGGTTGATTTTGTTGGTGAAGTGATATGAACATCTTGATGGATAAGCATCCTGTAAAGTTTTGAAACAATCGGTTGAAAACTGTGAGAAGAGAGAAACACACAAAATGTTCAGGACGAAAGATGGATGGACATGTCTAATACTATATGCATCCTCACCATTTGGTGGTGGTGGCATAAAATAAATATATGAATAACAAACTGTAATAATTAAAACGAGATCTTCTTAATACACAAAAGTTCATAATAACAAATGCATTGATGTGGTCAGTTAGCAATTAAAGTGCAGTAAAAACCTGTGTTCAGAGACCAAGTTTATGAAGAGATCTGTCAATAGAAGAGTAATATTATTAACATAGGTGGTCTTTTAATACAGTAGTGTTGTAATTTAAAACAATACATTGGGGAATGAAATGGTGATCAATATAGACTAGTGCAATAGGAGGTTTCTTAATAGGTCTCCTTACCAAGTTTGATTACATATATACTGAAAAGTGGCGGTCAACCCATTTCTGACATAAACCGCCTTATTCCTACTGACTGCAGTATGCAGTAAGTAGGAATAATTGTACACAGGCGGGTTGAAGAATAGAGTACTACTACATCAAATTGATATTGTTGTTTTTTAAAATCATAAGCAAATCATAAGCTGTTTATTGTCAATTTTCTAGATACAATCTGTGATGAATGAGTCTTTAATGAGGTATTGCTGAATAAACTAAGGCATGATCTGACCAAACACACTCTATCACTTCATTTTTGATGGATTCAATGTTTGAGTAAACATGATCAATAACCGATCCTGAATCATGAGTCGCTTTCTGAACAACTTGCTTGCAATGAAATTGTTCTTCAATGAAGGCACTGACTGTATGTTCTTGTAAGATATCAGAATTGAAGTCACCTTGAATTACAAATTCTGTATTGTATGTGACTGGTGACACAAATTCGAGTAAGTGTTTTTTCAAGGAACTTATTGAACATGAAGGAGACCTGTATAATGTAACAACAATTACTCTTCTCACGTCAAACAAAAGTTCTGTCAGAACAATTTCAAAATCTTGTTGAATGAGTGTTTTGTTTTGAACAACAGGGATACCTTCTTTAAAATACAATGCAATACCCCGGTGAGGTCTTGTGTTCCCACTTTGGTAACCGTCTGCTCTGAATAGCTGATATCCTGGTACATTCAAAGTATGCATTTCATCTTCAGCAGTAAGCCATGTCTCAACAAGACAAATCATGTTTGCATCTTGAACATTTGGTTCCTGGAAAATGTCATCTTTATGACTTTTCAAAGATCGAGTATTCAAAAACACAAGTTTTGCCAGAGTGTCTTGAATTTGATATAGTGGAATATAACACAAAACAAGAAATTGTTCATTTCGTAACCTAGTCGATTCTTGTTTGACTTTTTCAGACACTGATATCTTTGTTTCATTTAGATTCAAAATATTGAGACCCTGTAGTGTTTTTGCTCTGCTAATGGCAACGTAGTGTGCATGAGAAAAGATTCGTGTACCAGACATGTCAATAACAACTTCATTTAAAGTGTCACCCTGTGATTTATGTATGGTTTTGGCTGCAGATTGGCGAAGTGGGAATTGAATCCTCAGAAATGTTTTTCTGAAGTAAACGAAGTTTCTTTTGATATCAAAAATGGGTGTCCAAGAAGGATCAATACCAGTATGATATAAATGTCTGTATTTAGCACGCCATTCAGAACCTACGTTTTGGTCATAGAATTTTACCCAAACAATACTTGGCCTATTTGTATTTTGTTGTTTGCTTTCTATGAATTTAATACAACAACTTGAACCATTGGCTAATCCATCATTAACATCAAGATTTGCACATAGATCATACGTCATTCCAACAGCTATACCTAGTTTCTTTTGCAAACCAGCCGTTTTTGAGGCATCATTTGGCAACCTAGAAATTACTTGCTCTTTTACAGATTGAGTATCATCTCCTATTACAGCATCCATAGCTGTTGTGACAATTTTTATACTAGGTGATAAATCGAATGCTTCTTTGTTAAATGAATCCACGCTGGCATTTGTGCTGAAAAGATGGATAGCATTCTTTGGATAATCTGGATTTGTTGTTTTGATTTCACGCTTTTTAAGAACTTCAATATCGCTTTGTTGATGCTTTCCTTCACGTAATCTATTCAAAATCTCTGCAAACTGCTTGTCATCTTTTTGTCTCATGATTTCGTCAAGTTCATGCATTGCAAATAATTCCTGCCACAAATTTGTTGCAAGAGGACCAAAGTTATTTTTCAAGTTTTCAAAAATCCATCCATCCATAACAGGCTTCAATTGAAACAGGTCGCCAATCAGAATCATGTGAACACCGCCAAAATACAAAGTTGAACCTTTAATTTGTTGAAGCCTGTAATTGATTAGCATCAGCATGTTGTTTCCAACCATTGAAACTTCGTCAATCATTACAACAGCAAGATCTCTGTATATGGTTCGTAAGGTGTTAAGTGTGTCACTATCTAATGGTTTGATGGAGTAGCCTTGACTAGCCGGAATACGAAATGCTGAGTGGATAGTCATCCCACTGATGTGAAAAGCAGCTTTTCCAGTAGGTGCACACAAAAGTACTTTGCATACATCAGGATTGTCCCCTGCCGAAGAAGACAAATGTCGCATCAAAGCTTCATGTAAAGCTGAGACAACTACTGATTTTCCAACACCTGCTCCACCAGATAGAAATACATGCAAAGGCTCCAGGTTTCGTTTGACACTTTGCAGAACATGCTGGAAGAACTCTTGTTGCTTTCTATTTAGCGACTGTATAAGAGATCTATAATTTGCATCAGACATTCGTTTAGTATTAACAGTAATATCTACCAATGCTACTGAAGCACCAATGTCATTTCCTATGTCATACTGACGTTGTACTTCTGGACGATCTGGATCAAAATAAACAAACTGGTCACTTGCCACCGAACCCGTATGCAGGTCATCAGATTCTCTTTGCTCATTGCTTGGTGCTATTTCATCGAAGTTTAAGTCATCAGCAGCCCTTTCCATTGCCTCATTTAACTGATCAGCATTTTTCTCATATTCTCTGACTTTAAAGTCTATGAAATTCTTCAAAGCAAAGTAACGAGCTTCATAAGAACTATGTCCACCTAAAACATCTTCACTCTCATTACGCCACGGATGAAATAATAACAGTTTTTCTCTGTAATAGTTTTCTGGATCCACTTTTAACGAATAACGAACGTAACGTAATACTTTTGGTTTTTTTCTGGATTTAATTCTGATGCCACTTTTCAATGTGATTTTTATTCCTTCCTCAACTAACATGTCTGGATCAATTTCTTCAGGCTCATTTCTTTCATCATCATTATGCTCATTTTTTTCATAAAACACGCCATCTGATGCTGGATATATTATTTCAAGTTGTGATACATAATCAGCAAGACACCAATGTTCAAGTTGCTTTGGCCTTTTTGAATACCTTTTAATTATATTGTCTGCCTCGATTTCTGTTGAAATTTCAGCCATCTTTTCCAACGCTTCCCTTGATTTCAAAAGGAATGTACGTTTGTCAGGTGGTGAAGTGTTTATGAATACTACATCTCTTGTAGCTTTGGTCATTGAAAGTTGTAAAACAAGGTAGCATGCTTCCTGCGCACTAATTTCAACACTATTCAAAAATTTGTTACCAATATGTCTTACTTGCTTCTTTAAATCCATATTTCCTTTTCTTGCTTCTTTACATGCTTCACTCATAAGGATGCTCATTCCCCTTTGGGCTTTACTGATGTATGATACTATGTATACAGCACACGCATACGGATCTAAAACAAACTGAAGGTCATGATTGGCTCCCCAAGCTCTTAGAATGGGTTTCATGTAGGCATTTATTCTCACCTCAGCAACATTTCTTTTCAAAAACACTTTGGGTCCATCTAATGAACTTTGAACAGCTTTAAGATAATCTTCCTCATCTGTGTTCAGTTCTTTTAAGAATTGCTCAAACGATAAATCACATTCTTTTATCTCATTCAACTTCTGTTGGATTAAAACAAACAGGTCTTTGTACTTTTTGATGTCAGCTTGATCTGCAACAAGTGGTTCCAGTATAACTGTTTTTTTCATTGGTGGAATTAGAAATCCAAATCTACAAACTGCTTTTTCCTTTTTTCTGCATGATCGTGAATGCTTGTGTACTTGGAAGTCAACAAGTGGGTCATCAATGTTTGAACACGAAACATACTGATCAATGAATGATACCACTTCTTCATCTGTGTGTGTTTCATATGCAGGAGCATCTTCAATCCAAAGAAGCATGTGAATATGTGGAGACCCTCTCTGCTGGAATTCAACACGGTAAAAGTAATCTTTGACTTTTCCCAAAGGTTCATGATTGCTTTTAAGTACAGTTCCTATGAACTCTTGTACACGATGGTCAAAGTATCTAACACATGTCACTGGATCAGTTTGAACGAGCTTGGTTTTGTCAGCCCAAGTCATTTTCGCAACATCATCATCATTAACAGTTTTACCACTATTAAGTTTTGCTAAAATCTTCAGTAAATCACACCATCTTGTATCTGCAGAAGACAACGAAGTAAACCATGTAGGCAAACCTAATTGGCGTATCATAGCAAAAACATCTTTCTTCCGAGCTTCCAAGTATGGTGGCGAACTCCTTAAAGTTCGAAAAATATAAAAACCTTCATCAAGATTTACTATATTTTCCTGACATTCTCGGCTTAAAACCTGTGATACCGTAAGTTTTTTGCCTTCTGTTTTACATCTTCTTAAAGCTAGATGCACTTTGTCTGAAACTTGTTTCAGTTGTAGTTTTTTCATTTTAAAGAAAATATTTGGAACATTTGAGGCCACCCTTCGGTCAACATGGCGAAGTTCCATTTTGCATACGTCACTATAATGAACATGAACATTTCTCTCTTCATTTTCAGGTCTCTTTTGACCACAGAATATTGATGGAAATGATAAATACTCAGCATTGATATCTTGATATAAACTTATGGGTATTTGTCCTTCGCCAGGTGCAAATGTGTAAATAGTGTCAGTCGTTGGATCAGCCGAGTCAATAATTGTGTCACTATTACCAACAACTTTTTCATTTTCATCAATTTCACTAAAATGATCAGATTCATAGTCATTTTCATATGTCACATTTTCTGTTTTTTCAGCCACAACATCATCTGTAGGAGGGGATTACCCTAAATTATTTCTTAAAAACTCTTGCACTGTTTCTGAGCAATTTTCAGTTGTGTTTTGCATCCAGTTTTGATCAATATGGATACCAGAATTTTTGTACAAGTCACTATGGTTCATCAACCAATGAAGAGCACTGATAACTTGCAATGGACGTACGTTTTCAGTAAAGTCACACTTTTTGTATGAAAGTTTCTTTTTTAGCCTCACTGGCACTGTTACTTGTGTATCAAAAGCCCTAGGTAAACTTTCAATGACAGGCTGGATATCAACTGGCACATTAACAACATTTCCTTTCACAGATAGCTGCCCACCTCTAGGAAGTTCTCTAATTTGCATGAATGGAATTCTTAATGCAACAAGCCTCTCTTCTAACTGATGTAACTCGAGTTCTTTAGGCCTAATTGGAAACATGTTTTTGTTGGCAACTGAAAGACTTGGGGTTTTATTTTTCTTTAAGCTATTAGAACAAGTTTTACATATCCACTCTTTATTATCCACAGATAAGTATTTCGTGAAATGCTGCTTTACCAATGATGGATCAAGAATGTAAGCGACTGTGCTTGCAGACTCTACCGAATGTTTAAACCATGTCTGGTGACAACAGGTGCAGACATAAACAGGTCCATTTGAAATTGTTCGTTTAAATTTCGAAATACATTCATTTAGTTCAGAACCATATTTTCTTGCTTCTCGCAAGTTCTTTTCCTTGGCTTGAAAATCTGCTTTTTTTCGTTTTTCTCGTAAAGACAGATTCTCTCTAGATTTTTCCTGTATCCTAACAGATATAAAAGACCTAGACAGACGTTTTTTCTCACTTTCAATAGCTTTATAGTATGCATTATTTCGTTTCTTTTGTTTCGATTTCAGTTCAAGTTTAGCTTCATGATGTCTTATTACAGGATCTTCACGTAATATTCGTCTCTTCATTTTTTCTGCTGACTTTACAATAGGATCTTGTCTGGCTTTCCGTTTACTCTGTAGCTCTTGATTCTTTTCTTTTGTTCTAATTAAAGGATCTTGTCTGACTTTCCGTCTACTCTCTAGGTTTCGATTCTTTTCTTTTGCTCTTATTAAAGGATCTTGTCTGACTTTCCGTCTACTCTCTAGGTCTCGATTCTTTTCTTTTGCTCTTATTAAAGGATCTTGACGTACTTTCTGTCTCTTCTTTTTTTCTGCTGACTTAACAATAGCATCTTGTCTGACTTTCCGTCTACTCTCTAGGTCTCGATTCTTTTCTTTTGCTCTTATTAAAGGATCTTGACGTACTTTCTGTCTCTTCGTTTTTTCTGCTGACTTGACAATAGGATCTTGTCTGACTTTCCGTCTACTCTCAAGGTCTCGATTCTTTTCTTTTGCTCTTATTAAAGGATCTTGACGTACTTTCTGTCTCTTCGTTTTTTCTGCTGACTTAACAATAGGATCTTGTCTGACTTTCCGTCTACTGTCTAGGTCTCGATTCTTTTCTTTTGCTCTTATTAAAGGATCTTGACGTACTTCCTGTCTCTTCGTTTTTTCTGCTGACTTAACAATAGCATCTTGTCTGACTTTCCGTCTACTGTCTAGGTCTCGATTCTTTTCTTTTGCTCTTATTAAAGGATCTTGACGTAGTTTCTGTCTCTTCATTTTTTCTGACGACTTTACAGTAGGATCTTGCCTAGCTTTGCGTTTACTCTGTAGCTCGAGATTTTTTTCTTTTGCTCTGATTAAAGGATCTTGTCTTCGTTTTCTCATGTAGGTTTTCATGTAAGAGCTTTTGTCTTTGCTTGAATGCCCGTCAATATCAGAAGAATTTTTTCTCAAGGCCTTAGTTTCTTGGTCTTGGAAGTAATTATCTAAGAGATTTGTTTGATCTGCAGATACAGTTGGCATCATAAAGTCATAAGCAAATGATGACTTTTTCAGATCAATTGGTACAACGTCAAACTGTGAAGAGAAATCAATATTCAGACTAGAATAAAAGGCATACATATAAGTTACCAAATCATCAATAATTTCAAAACCTATTAATACAGAGGAGCCATCTGGAGCAGACAGTGCATTTTGTCCATGGGAATGTGAATCAAAGAAGTAGAAAAGTCCGTTGTTATAGAAGACAGCTGAACATACTGCACCAACAATTACCAAACTGGAGGAATTTTCATTTATCACAGTCTGAATAGCAACATGAAGCGTAGGTAAACTTACACTATTAATGCAACCTATGAGACTTCCACTGACAATGTTTCCTTTCTGGACTGTTATCTCTTCGGAGTGAAATTCTACCGTCTCTGGCAAGTCATCAAAGCACAAAAGATGGCTTCTAAATTTGTCATTAGCAATTAAATTTTGAGAAATTTTTCTATAAAGACAATCACCAAATGAAAGGATAGTGTCCAATTGTATGGAATTATGGACTTCTGAATAACGTGAAAACAAGATCGCAGAGAGTGCATTTGCAACACACTGACTACCCCGTGAAATTTCACAAAAACGATCATCACCTTGATGGAAAGAGCCATAAAGCATTACTTTAGCTCCAAATGGTAAATTGTTTCTTTCATTCTGACTGGATGACTGTTGGTTTAATTTATGTTCTGTCTCTTTATTTTGGTCTTTGAAATATCTTGCCAACAATTTAGAGGTCACACAGTCTTCACTTTTCAAGCATCTAAATTGCAATGGTAAAATTTCATACTGACATGACAAATCAATGTGCATGCTGTCATACAAAGCATACATATAAGTGACAAGATCATCTAGGCAGCTAAATGACATTAGCACTGATGTGCCATTTGGATATGAGAAGCCATTCTTACCATGCGAATGTGAATCAAAGAACCAGAACATTTCATCTTTGACAAACACTCCAGAACAAATTGCTCCCATCATCACCAAGGCATGATTTACTGCTCGAAAAGCTGTTTGTAAGGATTGGTGTAAAGTTGGTAATGTTGAACTGCCAAACATTTCAACAGCAATTCCTGATATGATATTTTTCTTTTCAATATGTACGTCTCTTGATAATATGTTCACTTGATCAGGCATTTCATCATAGCATAACAACCTGTGCTTAAATTTACCACACAATTTCAAATTATGTATAACACTTTTATACAACTGATCTCCAACATTCAATACATCATCTAAAAGATCTGTATATTGCAAATTACAATACAGTGAATATATCAAAGCACACAAGGAGTTGATTGTACATTGGCTTCCACGAGAATGAAGTGAAAATCTCTGGTCAGCTTGATGGTAAGACCCAAATGTGAATGACACATATCTAAATGGATTTGTCTCATAGTTGCTTACAGCCAAATTTATTTTGCTATTTCTGTAATTAGTCTGTATAGGACAAGGATAAGACGAAGGCACATTTTCTGTAAAAGATTGAACCACAGGTTCAGGCACTTTCTCCTCCACAGTTGAATGTTTTGGCAATCTCTTTGCTGGTTCGTTGAGTGTAGCAGTATAAAGGAACTTCTCTGAATGATCAGTGTTTACTTCATTGTCTTCATCAGACTTTTCAGTCACAATTTCAGAATGCACATCAAACAAAGTCTTAATATCAATGTCAGTATCAATCAAAGTTCCAGTGACAGTATCAATAACAGTATCAGGCACAGATGGATACATGGGCTGGGCAAAGCCACCATCTGAGAGTTCAATGACGCCCGACACAGATGGCCCTTCATCTAGTACAGTCAAAGATGAAGGGTAATGGTGGGCTAGTCCCCCATCTGATGGTTCAGTGACAGCCATACTTACCTCTTCCAACTGTTCCCCATCTCTCTCACACCTCTCAATAACTTCCTTCCTCGCCTGCGACCGTCTCCAATTCTTCCTTCTAGGCATTGTTAGTTAACTGAAAATAGAAAAACAAGAGGTGCCACGTGGCACAAAATGTCAAATTGCATTATGGTGGCCTTGGTGAGGCCAATGTCAAACTTGGTACCCTTGGGCGCTTCTCAGCTAAATGGAAAGAATAAGTCCCGTCACACTCCAATTTCCAGGTCTCAATTTTGGCTCTTTTTTTAATAATATAGCCCACAAAAGTGATGGGAGTTATGTTGACAATTCCCCCCCCCCCCCCCCCCCCCCCCCCCCCCCATCACCCTTTCTATAATTTGTGGAAGTAAAATCTGATTTGGGAGTAGTTTCACACATCCTTTCAGGCAAAAGAAACTGCAATACAGAGATAGTTCCCCTAGTCTCAGAATCTTACTCGTTTAAACCCCCCCCCCCCCCACCCCCCCCCCCCCCATCACCCTTTCTATAATTTGTGGAAGTAAAATCTGATTTGTGAGTAGTTTCACACATCCTTTCAGGCAAAAGAAACTGCAATACAGAGATAGTTCCCCTAGTCTCAGAATCTTACTCGTTTAAAGTGACGAACGTTACTACTTTTCATATTCACTTTTTTCTCTTTTAGACATGTTATCAATACTTTTATAATACTAGCAACTCAACTACCACAAACCTGCAACAATTATTTATTAATCACATTGTTACGAGGATATAATTCAGCTTATTTGATGAAACTGGTTACCCTAAAGAGTGCGGAAGTTATGTTTGACAATTTGACACTTACAAAAAAGTGACGGTTGTTACACTTGACATCGTCTATCAATTGTTCATAATTTAATACAATATATTGTCTGTATTAATGAGATGAATTAACCATGTGTTTTTGAACAGATTTATATTACATCTTTAAGCCGAAAGGAAGATAGTCAGAACAGATCAACACCTTCCTCTTACCAAAGAAGCCTCCTGGTTCTTTAATGTGCTTTGTGTATTACCGATACACGACACTTCCATTTAACAGCCCATCCAAGAAGATTGGTCATCCCCAGGAATGGATGTATTGAAGGTGTGTGCACGATGTAACGTGTGCACATGCACAACACGAGGTCACCCCCATCTTTCACCTGTCAGGTAGGTCAGGTGAATTTCGCGGAGACTGCTGAAGTCATGTCGCGAGTCACCTTCCAGGGGCTGTATAGGAGGCGTAGTAAAATTCGGGGGTGGGTATGGGGGGACATGTCCCCGGACACCCCTAGCATAATAACTTTAACTGCCGGCCTATGCCGTCAAAAAGGCCAAGCTACGCCCCTGTCATTTGTGTTTAGAAATGAAACAATATAGCACAATATATGCAGGAGATTAGACGAAGCAACCAGATGGAAGCCATTCACAGGATTTGTGTCGGAGCAAAACAGCAAATTGTAATCGATGTCGTATAATGGTGACAGTAGGTCCAATGTCAGATGCATTGTCATCAATGCTGAAATGAAGAATTAAAGCAGTACAAGCTCATTTCAATGCTCAAACTATATAAAGTCTTTAATGATTACTAACGTGTACTGTGGCATGTATCTAGATAGAATGGAAAATAAAATGACAAAATTCAGCCAGATTTTGGTGGAAGTATAAAATGAATAGGGAGTTTATTCACTAAATTGCATGATGCAAATGGCGACCACATCGTAACTAGGACACATGGCATAGTTTAAATCATGCAAGGTTGAAAACACTCAGTGATTTTTTTACCTACTTTTTAAAGGTACCTCTACCTTTTCAATCGGGAAAATTTAGCGGCATTTTTACTAAATTGGGAAAATTTCTAAATTCAATAATCTGTATGGTCTGTATAAAAAACAAAAAACTTTGAAGGTTTTATTGCTCAGAACATGTTTTTACTACTGTAATTTAATCATTTAAAAAGACAGATTTTGTTTTTTATTGTCCTTTAATTTCCATGTCTGCCTCTGTGAGGTCGTTATCCATTGTGGCATATTCTCTTCATACCCTCTTGGTTTGAGAAAAGACAGCCCAGGAGGATCACATGATTCAGTTGAACTCGTAGGAGTAGGACACTCGACAAAAGATTCACTCGTCACGCTCGAAAATTGGGTAGATCAGACTAGGTAGTGGGGTAGTTTCACTTTCAGTAACTACAGAAATTTCTGACGAAGTCTGTTCGTCATCACCCGTGATCTGATTCAGCTTTTTGAGAATTCCACCTACACCTCTCCCTAATGCTCGCATTCTGTGTAGAATCGGTGACACTAGTTACTTACACACGCTTCGATATTTCATTGAGATGGGCTTAGTGTCGATTACTTCAACCATTTCAGAATGTGATCAGCAGTTATGTTTGATTCTTGTCTATTTACAGACATCAGTCAAATGATATGTCCGTACACACACAACACCGTCAATACGTAACGTAAACTTTCTTTGCTAAGATCACTTGTTTTCTGGAATTTTGTTGAATAAAATATAATTATGATTAGAATGTATTCATCTACGCTTCTTTATTGGGATTGTCTCAGTGTCTATTGCTTCAAAGATTTCAGAATGCGTTCGGCAGTTACGTCCGAAGTTTGTGCATGCTCATTTTCCAGTCAAAAATTGTTACTTCTGTGTCATGAATACTCTGTGCAAGAGCGTAGTACAATATTACGAGCGTTATTTCGTATTCATTTAGTAATTTATTGAACATTATAACTTTTTAAAGGTTGCCAGTTTGTATACACGATACATGGATGCCGTAACTGCATGGATTACGTTCTTGTCACGGCAGTTACAGTGAAATTCATGTTGACCAACACCAAATACATACCACAACGCCCGTAATCTTCTTCGAGAAAGGTCGATCCGACCTCGTGGGTTGACAATAGCCTCGTTTTCGATATATAAATATGCATTAGCCATCGCCAGTCGCATGCGATTGTTTTGACATAGCAATTTCACCATGTGACTTAAGGAGGATCAAAAACAATGACATTTTGATACAAATGTGGAGATATAAAAAAATTCCAGAAAGCATCAATCTTGAAGTTATCTCTGCTATGTCCTTGCCGTATATTATAACTAAACACTCAGAAATTAAAAGCTTTATTCCAATACAGAATAAAATATTTGTTCAAAAAGTGACGATGTTATACTTTCCATTTAGCTGAGAAGTGCCCCCATGTCAATGTAAAGATTATTTGTTCGAAGTTACCTCAAACACATTTGCCATGGATGTAGAACAATGGCATCATGGCGTAACAGCAGTGAAAATCGTAGAAAATCAAAAACTGTTAAAAACACTTCTAATGGCCACGAAGGTCAGGCTTTGGAGCAAAGTGGGTGGGGAAGGGTTTTTTTTTATCATAAATTCAGACCAAAATCAAACAAAGACATTTTTCATTCATGAACATTTAATAACATATAATAATTAGAATTTTCAATGCAAACTGTAGTGTTAATATGGTGGGAAGACGCAGTAATGAATGTAAAATTGTGGCGTTAGCGAACATCCGGAATTTTCGCGAATACACGATAAGTTTGTAATGGCTATTATAAGTTAAACGCAAGAATTAATCAGAAAGAATAATATAATTCAATAAAAGGAACATTTAATTATATTCACGCACGTTCCAACCAACGAAAACCATCGTGAAATATACGTAAATGCACTTTTCTCTGGCAAATGTTTACGTTTATATCCGCATACTTACAATATGGCGTCCAGTTTTAAAAATGGGTTGGGGATAAAAGCCGTGTTGTGCACGTATCGTACCTTTGACGGTTCGTACCCAAGTAAATAGGCGATTCGTACTGTGGCCATTGGACGTTCCCTAGCCGGGCCATTGTACGTTTCGTCAGGAAGTAAGTATACTTACTCCCTGGTTTCGTATTGCAGTTGATGTTCTGTTTATAAATCTTGTAGTTTTTACATTCATTTCTAAAGGAACACACCTTAATCTTGAAGTTTGTATCAAGCATTTACATAAAATACATGGTAAAATATTATTAACAGTTGCCTTGATTTTTTGTGTTTCTTGCTTTTTTAGTCAACCTAACCTCTCAATCTGTGAATATAATGCAATTCATCACGAATCTAATAATTATGTGTGTAGATGTGGTTTCCTTAATTTTTATCTAGTTTTAGACATGTTGGCCATCTTGGAAAACTGGCCGCCACGAGAAACATAAATCTGAAGGGGACTTCCCTAAAAATCATTGTGATTAAGTTTCATCAAACTCCTTCAAGCGATTTCAGAGAAGATGTCGTATTTAGCCTTTTCCTATATAACCTTTGGGGCGCCACGGCGGCCATTTTGCTTATTGCAAGAAAACAAAAAACACAAACTTAATAGATGCGAACCATTGTGATTGTGTTTCAACAAAATCCTTCAAAAGGTTTCAGAGAAGATTTCATATTTAACCTTTTCCTATATAACTCTTATGTAAACCTTTGGTCACCATGGCAAACATTTTGATTATTCGATGACAACGATAAACACAAATTTAATAGAGGCCAACCCAAAGAACATGTACATGATATTTCACTAGAATGGATTGAGTGGTTTCGGAGGAGATGTCGTTTGAAATTTCTTTAAGTTTGACTTAGTTTTAGCCATGGTGGCCATGTTGGACAACTGCCGGCTGCGAAAAACACAAATCTGAGGCGCACTATCCCAAAGATCATTGTGATAAAGTTTCAACAAAATCCTTCAAAAAGTTTCAAAGAAGATGTAAAATCTTTTGAACAAAAACAATTTCAATTTTTTCTCTAAATACATATAGGGAAAAGTGACCACGCTCTTTGGCAGCCATATTTTTTGACGAATCCAAACAATTTGAAAAATCTTGGTAGAGAGTCACCCAAGGAAATCCAACCAGCAGTTTCAGAAGAGAAGAATTTTTCAACTTTTTATATAATATACATATCAGGAGAAAAAGCCACGCCCCTGTGGCGGCCATGTTTTTTGACCGATCCAAACAATTTGAACAACTATGAAAGGCCATCCCTTAAGGAACATTTCTGTGAAAGAATTTTCAAAATCAGACCAGCAGTTTCAGAGAAGAAGATTTTTTAAGGTTTTTCAACATGGTTGCCATGGAAACCAAATCCCTTGGCACAATGCCAAAATGTGAATAACTTTACTTTCCCCTAACCCAAGGATGCTTCCTGTGAAGTTTCAATTAAATTCGACCAGTGGTTTCTGAGGAGATGTTTAACGAGGAAAAAGTTAACGGACAACAGACGACAGACAGACGACAGACAGACGGACGATGGACGACAGACAACTCGCCATCCCATAAGTTCTGCAAGGGCCAGTAGAGCTAAAAATATTTTTTTTTTTTTTTTTTTTTAAAAAAACTGTTACCCCAGGGGCGCATCCAAATTTGACACCAGGGTCACCATTTGAACAAACTTGGTAGAGGACCATAAGCTGATGCTACATGTAATACATGAGAGCTCTGTGCCATGTGGTTCCAGAGAAGAAGATTTTTTTCAGTTTTTGCCTATACAAGCCTAAGTAAAACTGTGACACACAGGTTGGGGCCAAATGTGACCAATTGGTCACCATTTGAACAAATTGGTTAAAAGACCATAAGCTTATAGCAAATGCAAAGTATTAAACCTTTGGCTCTTGTAGTTTCAGAGAAGAAGATTTTTTAAATTTTTCCCTATACATGTCTATGTAAAACATGTGACCCTTGGGGCGGGGTCAAATATGCCCCGAGGGTCACCATTTGAACAAACTTGGTAAAGGACCATAAGCTTATAGCAAATGCAAGATATTAAACCTCTGGCTCTTGCAGTTCCAGAGAAGGTGATTTTTTTCAGTTTTTCCCTATACAAGAATTTATGTAAAACTGTGACCCCCGGGGCGGGGCCAGATGTGACCCCAGGGTCGACATTTGAACAAAATTGGTAAAGGACCATAAGTTTTTAGCAAATGCAAAATATTAAACCTCTGGCTCTTGCAGTTTCGGAGAAGAAGATTTTTTAAGTTTTTCCCTATACATGTCTATGTAAAACATGTGACCCTTGGGGCGGGGCCAAATGTGACCCCAGGGTCACCATTTGAACAAACTTGGTAAAGGATCATAAGCTTATAATAAATGTAAAATATCAAACCTATGGCTCTTGTAGATCCTATATAAGTCTATGTAAAACTGTGACCCTCGGGGCGGGTACAAATTTGACCCCAGGGTCACCATTTGAACAAACTTAGTAGAGGACCATAAGCTGATGCTACATATAATACATGAGAGCTCTGTGTCATGTGGTTCCAGAGAAGGTGATTTTTTTCAATTTTTCCCTATACAAGCCTATGTAAAACTGTGACCCCTGGGGTGGGGCAAATTGTGACCCCTGGGTCACCATTTGAACAAACTTGGTAGAGGACCACAAGCTTATAGCAAATGCAAAATATTAAACCTCTGGCTCTTGCAGTTTCAGAGAAGAAGATTTTTTAAGTTTTTCCCTATACATGTCTATGTAAAACATGTGACCATTGGGGCGGGGCCAAATGTGACCCGAGGGTCACCATTTGAACAAACTTGGTAAAGGACCATAAGCTTATAGTAAATGCAAAATATCAAACCTCTGGCTGTTGTAGTTTCCGAGAAGAAGATTTTTTTTAAAAAAATCCTATATAAGTCTATGTAAAACTGTGACCCCCGGGGCGGGGACAAATTTGACCCCAGGGTCACCATTTGAACAAACTTAGTAGAGGACCATAAGCTGATGCTACATGTAATACATGAGAGCTCTGTGCCTTGTGGTTTCAGAGAAGAAGATTTTTTAAAGTTTTTTCCTATATGTCTATATGAAAAACATGCAAAACCTCAATATACAAACTTTGGACCCCCGGGGCACGGCCATTTTTGATCCCGGGGACTTTATTTGAACAATCTTGATAGTCTAGGCCTTGGCGATCATTTTAAAAGAAGAACTGTTGAAATCTGTCCAGCGGTTCTGGAGAAGAAGATTTTTTAAGGTTTCAATTATATATGGTAATGGCAGCCATCTTGGATGTAGCGCTGACCTAATTTTAACAAATCTAAAAAGCATTCATCTAAGGATCATCCATGTGAAGTTTGGTCAAAATTAGCGAAGCGGTTTCTGAGGAGAAGTCGTTTGAAGAAAAGTTAACGGACGACAGACGACAGACGACAGACGACAGACAGACGGACGACGGACGACGGACAACACGCCATCCCATAAGCTCTGCTGGCCGTTGGCCAGTAGAGCTAAAAATCTTGAATCTTGAATTTTTAAAGATAAAGTAACTTTCCTAGAATTCTAACGCGGTTTGTGGTCAACATTTAATTTTTGCTATGGAAGGGGTATGGCAAACCATTTACGATTCATAGGCATCAATTACAATAATATATATGTATTTTGGGGGTTCTGGCTCAATTTTTTTTTTTACATGCTTCGGAATATGAAATGGTACCTATTTACTCAAGTTTGATTTTTTTAAATCTGAAAAACAAGTAAGTACAAGAAATAAAAAACTTCAAATATGAAAATTCAAAATACATAGATAATAAATCACCATAAAATGGTGATTTACTTGATTTATTAAAACTTTTTTAAAATAGGGGTAGTGAAGATTGCAAGTTTTTTGTTTTTTTTATAGTTATCAAAATTACACTTGGTTATTGAACAAAAGTGTCTTTAGGGACATGTTAGGCCTTATATAATAAACGTCTATTTATATTTCAAGATAAGAATGTTCTAGATTTTGAGCTTTGTGTAGTAGTAAGGTTACGTGATTATTGTCACATGTATTATGATGTAATGTTTATTTATAGCTCATGTGATAAGCGTCTATTTATATCAACCAATCGGTGAAGCTCATGTGATAAGTGTCTATTTATATCAACCAATCGGTTATAGCTCATGTGATAAGCGTCTATTTATATCAACCAATCGGTGAAGTTTTTGGCCTCCCTGACGGGTATATAAGGCGGTGAAACTACGGGTTAGTATCACTCTTGACATGGTGACATACCCTATGGGAATAGAGACCTGAAAGAGTAAGGATAAAACTAGGATTATTTTTCAAGAAAGGTAGGTCCATTTAAATTTTTATATTTAAATTACTATATTTTCAGAAGGTTCTAGGTTGAATACAAAGGTAGAGGATCATACTCATACACATTACTAAAACAATTTATCACACACTTTTTAGAATTTTTTGTAAGGTTGCCATTGCTTCCTTTCTTCCCTGCTCTACTAGTTCTTTTTTTTTGAACTTCACTAATTTCAAGTTTCTTTTGTCTGATATCCTGTTTCAAATTATAGTATCTCTCCAGTTCATCCAGAACCATCTTGAACTCTTGTTCTGATATCTGTGCATCACTTAACGCTTTTGATATTAACTGCTTTATACTATTTAACTTAGACTCTGCCAAAGTTTTTATTTCATGATGTTTTTGAGCTTTTGCATTAAGCTTGCGTCTGATAAAATTAATACAAACACCTGTAGCTCCACATATTATTGCTGCTATTTCCAAAGGTAACAAGACTGGAACAACAAATCCAATCCCAGCCATAATAACACCTGCAGATATCAAGGTAGTGTCAATTCCATCTGTGATATTAATACCACGTTTATATTTTTTATAAAGAGACTTGCGTGTGTCTCGCTCTGTAATTAACTCTTTTTTTTCAATCTCAGAAATCTTTTGTAATCTATAATTTTGTCCGTCTTCCACTGGCAACTCAGGATATATACTTGGTGCTGTTGGTTGCTTCATTTTTTTATTATTAAAATAAAAAATTAAATTAATTCAATTAATAATGACACCACCGTATTTATAGCGGTAGCGTTGGCAGTTTTGCATACAAAGTTAACAACAGAACCAGCACCAATCTCTAAAGGACTATCAAAGTTATCATGATTGCGTGGGATGATGTGAAGCGTTATGCCATAATTTGGTTGTTCAACACCATTGACAGAAACTATTACAGTTACGTCACCAACTAATCGGTCACTTGCTAAACCTATTCCCATAATCCGTCCACGGCGTGTCATTACATGCCCCACATTTGTTTCTGCTCCACCGTTACCAAATGAGAGTATTCTATTCAACACAAGTGGACCCTTAGCCTCTGCAAATATTGTTATAATCCCATATTTAAGAGTATCAACTCTATTTTTCAAATGATTAAACTGGTTAACAAAAGGCACAATTCGCCTATATAAATCTTGAACATTATTTATCAAAGCCTCTAAGTCTTCTGTTTTTTAGGTCTTGTTGGTCCAAATATACTCATTGTTTTTTTTTTATAAAAATATATTTTTTAAATAATTTCTAAAACACAACTCATAGGCAAACCGTGATTATTTATTTTGTTGCCATACTCATCTCTGACTTCTATTTTCAATTCAGTAATTGTACCACCCGAAAGACAGTGATATTCAGGATAAAAATGTGTATATACAATATCTCCATACTGCTTATTTACTACAGGTACAACCCCTATAATAGTGCTTGGTGCGCCATTGACATAATTACTACTCGTATTAACTTGTTCCAGATGAACATATAGCTGTTTATAAGGAGCTAAATCAATTGGGTAATCTCCCAAATTAGTACCTTTCAACCATTTTCTGTCCTTGAATCCCAGCATATTTGAAAGACCGCTTGACATTCGTGTCTCTATTGGCGTATTTATAATGCTGAAGCCAATTTGGAAAATAATGTCCAGGATAATATTTTCATTTAGCAATTTAAACGTTTTTGCCAAGTCTTGAAAGTTATAGAGTCCACCTGCTAAATGTTCTATTTTATCTGGGTTTCTTGTCTTTATGGTTTCATGTTTAATATTATACCAACCGATAGTGTATGTAAAACTCTTTAATCCAACGCGCTTATCTCCATTTTTATTATCGATATACTGTTGTAAGTTAATAGAGTTGTCTATGTTTGAAATTGTATGAAACATTTTTTTTAATATATACATAAAAACACAAATAAAAATGATTTCTAAAGAATTCAAATATAATCCAGATGCTCACTATTCAAATACTTTTATCAAAAAAGTGTTAGATATAATAAATCAAAACATAGTCATTACATCAGACGGTAAAGGCTTTAAAGCATCATTTCCCAATGTCTTTGAAAAATACAAACTCCCATACGTCAAATCAGATGCTATAGTCCAAAGCTGGGGAACAGATTGGATGTCATTTTGGCAGAATCAGTTGAATTTTGCTATTTGGTGCGACAACTGGATGTGGCATTGATTTTAACAATCATCTAAAAGCTGATGCCCTTGTTGGTTCGTTATTTCGATTTCATGTCTATTACCAAGTCAGAAGAATATTATTTGAAATGAGTGTAGCAATGTCGCAAGACTCAAATTGGAATGCGTTTAGTAACACATATAACCGAAACGCATACGAGAGAATATGCAAGGAGTTTAACGTTGACTTAAATTCGGACTGGAGACAGAAACAAAGCTATAATGATGGTCTAGGAACAATTTATAATTACTGGACAAATATTGGTTATCATCCTTTGATAAATTCTGTATACGACAACAAAACGATGAGTTTTACAGTCTATGAGAGTGATAAAACATACCACATTGATTACATTGCACAAGGATCTGAGGCTGACAATAGCTGGTCTACTTTTATACTAGATAGTTCATCTGGATTTACAAGAGCAGGAGTAGAACGCATCAATGACAGCATAAGAACATACTGCTGGGCAATCCTTTGGGCACAATCACAAACAAGAACAGATATACTTGGAACTGGAACGGCATTTGATGCCCAGAAACAATTTTTAGCAAATGTAGAGGACGCAATAAATAGCCCCATCGACTTGCCCAGTCAAATTTTAAGATATGAAAACACCTTAAAATATGCAAGAAGTAAAGTAAATTTTGTCTTTGGAAGTGGATTGTACATGTCTCCGAGTGACATGGAATTAAGAATTGGAACAATACAAGACTACAATAATGAAATTGTAATAGCAACCGATGCACAAGCATTAGGATTGAATAATGATGTAAATATAAAACCAGTACCACCAAAAAGTGTTCAACCTTTTCAAGGCACCACAACAAAGAAATTTTTACCGGAACATTCTGACTTTGATAAATCAATACATAAAACTGTGGAGCATAACCCACCAGACATACAAAAAATAGCGATTGAACACGAAAATAATAAAACAACTATAATTGTTGGTACTATAGTAATAGGTCTTGCTGCATTACTTATTTACGAGATTTACTAAACCACTCTTTGGCTGCCACATACAACAACCCGGAAACAAACATAAGCAAAGCCCATAGAGTGTTACCAAGCCAATTAATAACATTACCTGTTGCAGATAAAAGCCATGATACTATTGCACCAATAACTCCTGGAAGTGCTGCAGCAGCTTTACCAGCTAGGTTGGCAAGAAGTTTACCAAGATTAAGTAGTTGTTTTTTTATCCAGTCTTTTACACTTGATGGATCAGGTTTTGGAGTTGGAGTTGGAGTTGGCGCAGCACTTGATGTGGGAATAATAGAATTAATCATCACCCCAAGAATCATACCAAACGCAGTCAGGATACTAACAATAGTAATACCTTTCTCCCTAAACAAGGTTTTGATCCTCTCACCAAGAGTTGTATCCTCGTTTAACATTTTGTTTATTGTTTCTTTTATTCTGCTTACTTGGTTACGAAAAGCTTCTCTGTTCTCACTGATAACATCCATTCTTGCACCTCTTTCAACTTCAAGGTCTTTGATGCGATCGCTAATTCTTTTTATTTGGAATTTATCATCGTCAGTCTTAGCTTGTTCTAACTTTTGTTTTTCTCTTGTTATGTCTTTATCAAGTTGTGTGAGTTTTGCCAAGTTATTGGTGAGTTCTTCCTTGACAGTTGTCATCGCTTTTACTATTCCATCCATTTCACGCTTGTCTATATTTGTTTGTGTTGAAACATCAGGACGCTGTATCACATCCCAGTCATAAAATGATGTCTCTATGTTATCCATTGATGTCTCTATGTTATCAATAACATGTGAAAAATCTTGTAATGGAATAGCATCCACATTATCTGGTAAATCGTTTCTTGTGCTCTCCAATACTTGTCGAGCTTTTTGTGATAATTTTGTTTTACTGTCATACTCCGGCAAATTCAAAAATTGTCTTACCGCCTTTGTTCCCCCAGAGCCGATAACCTTGTTATATTCATTTACCAAAGAACCAAGTGCAAGAAATGTAAAAGTACCTTGCCTGGCAGTTATTCTTATTTCTTTATCACCAAACAACCACCAGTATAATGTTTTACCATCATCTGATACTTTAAACTGGTCATAATCCATTTTGTCCGGTGCCATCTTATATCGTTTTTTTATTTCATCATAAAAGGATTTTACAAGATGTTTTTTGTGTGCTTCAAGTTGGGATTTTTTCAGCCTTCCTCCAAGGTCAGCAAGATGATCGCTTTCATTAAGAAGACTTCTTAGGACAGGCTCATCAGGCACCATTGGTAAATCATCATCATAATATTCATCATAATCATCTCTATCAAACATAGGATTGTCATATCCACCCTCAGCCATGTTTATTTTATTTAATTTTAAAAAATATATTTAAAAAAAATAAACAATGTCAGCTTACGGAAACAAACTCAAGCCTCATAGAAAACTAAGAGAGCCTCATGGTGCCAAGGGCATCCGCACAAGTGTAGTAATAACTAATAATCCATCAACAATAGACCAAAACCAGCCACTGCTTGTAAGATTTCCAAATCTAAGTACTAATGATGTGATAGTTCCACGTACTGCTCTCTTGCCTTTGAAATATATATCACAGTTATGTAGATTTATGGAAAAGCCCTACCGAACGAGTAAACATAGCTTACCAAGGTGTTGGTAAAGCAAACATGCTAAAACATAGAGTTGGCGCGGGAGATGCTTCCTCGGACGCTGAGGATGAAGCTGTAGCAGCAGCTTATGGAAATAGATTTTGTATTCCACTGGACTTTGAAATGTTAGAAAGTCATATGCCATTTTATCAAGCGGGGCTTGGTGATAGGTTAGAATATGAATTAACGTTTAACGATTATAACAAAGTTATCAAAAGCAGTGATGCTGATGCATTTTATGCAATAAAAAATATCTGCTTGGAATTTGATAGGGTTAGTGATGTTGAATTAGCCCGACAAATAAGACAGCAAATCAATGGTAAGATAGTATTTATGTATGATCGTATCTTGCGACATAGAAAAATAATAGTAAAAAAATCTGATACCCTTTGGAATATCAACATTAATGTACCAGCACAAAGCATGAAAGGTATTTTAATGCTGTTTGAAGACCCAGAAAGAACAAACACGGAATCCTTTTACAACCCAAAGATTGAAAAGGTTGAAATGACAATAGAGGGTGTACCAAATCAGTTGTATAGTCAGGGCATGAAGGCATATCAACATTGGGATGAAATCAATAAATATTTTGCCTTGACATCAAAAAGAAACAAAGAGACAGAAATAGTAGCGAGGGACTTAAACTTTACCTATGTTTCTCTTGACACTTATCTGACAAAATCATATGCTCTGTGGCTTGACCTTAGAACATGTGATGACAATTTATTATATGGCAGTGGAAGAAAAATAGAAAACGGCAGTGAAGGCATAACGATACTAATAAATAAAAAAGCAGATGCAGATCAACCTTTAAATATTTATCTATATATAATACAAGACGCGCAAATCAATTTCGAAGATGGAAGATTCAAAGAAGTACGATACTAGTTTGCACAAACAAAAATATCCTAAATATCCACACAGTGCCATTATCTGTGGTCAGACAGGCTGCGGTGAGACAGAGTTTGTTCTTGACATACTTGAAAAAGAGTATGTTGGAGTTTTTGAACATATAATTATATTGTCCCCAACCATAGAGTGGAACGAGGCTTGTAAAAATAGATCCTGGATAGTAGATGTAAGACACCCAAAAGATAAAAAAAAAAAAATTGTCAATCCCGTTAGCAACGGCAAAGAAATGCTGCAAGAACTGTTGCGTTTATTTTTCAAACAATATGCTGGCAAGCCCACATTATAGATCATTGATGATTGCTCAGCCAAAAAGAATTAACAAAGAAAAAAGATATGTTGTCAGAGTTGGCATTCTCTGGTCGCCACGCCAAACAATCAGTGTGGGTTATTTCACAGAGATATAATTCTGTATTAAAAGATTTAAGGGAGCAAGCAAAATGGTTGTGTATGTTTTACACCAAAGACAGAGATAGTTATGAAAATTGTTTGAGAGAGAATGATGTTATTCCGACGCTGGAAGAGAGAACCAGAATAAGAAAAGCTTTAGCAAAGACTAAATATTCAAAGTTAATATTGAGGACTGACCAACCAACTGGTTATTGGGTTGAATAATTTTTTCCAATTTGGAAAATAAAAAACTAAATCCAGCCCCAGAACGCACCAACCAATGCACCAACCAATACTGGTACAACAGTTCTATCCATGTTTTTCTTTTTACGTTGTATCGGGGCTTGTAAAACATACCTTTTTGGCTCACATATAAAATATTCTACGCCATCCTTTGTCACAGAAATTACAGGCGTTTCCTGTGCACCTGCGGCTTGTACAAAATCACTTCCTGAAACACATATACAACATTTTACGTCATCCTTTGTCATACTTTCCTGTGCTATTTTATTTTTGTCATAATCACTAATCTCACCGTCTGTTATTTTCAAATCCATTTTTTCTTATATAATATTTTTTTATTATTACAAAATATATTTATTTCATAATATCCGCAGGTATAATACCGTCAAATAATTCCTTTTTTTACAACTGTTGCTAATAGTAATACTAACAGCAAAGTAGCAATGTTAATAGCAATACTGACATGAATATAGTAATGCTAATAGCATTTCTTATAGCAAATTAGTAATGTTAATAGAAAAAATAGCAATGTTAATAACAATGCTATTAACAATACTAACAATTACTAGTTGCATGAATATCGCAGCTGGTTGTTTTGTATTTTATATTTATTTCAAGATAAAAAATAAGATTAATAATATAAAAATGAATGCGGAAGAACTATTACAAGATATATCGGAAGGTTTTACGGAACGTGATGAATCAAAGCAACAAGAAACAAAAAAAGAAAGATTATCAGCCATAGTGGCTGGCGGCGGTAGTCGTCAATATTTGGGTAAAGACATACAACTCACGAATATAGATAGAATGCCCCCGGATGAAATTAACAAACTTTACTGCAGATATGAAGCAAGGCTTGGAGCAAGTATGACCAAGACTTTAGGCAATTCTTTTATTAACTTGTATGTTATGGGAGTATCAAAATATTTTAATGTAACCAATCCACCAAAACTGATAGAAGATTTGGAGGAAGACCCATTTATTAATCATGCTTTGACAAGTGCTTGTTGTGAGTTGTATTACAGGTATGGGATGTGCTTAGCACCATTTACAGCAATACTGACAACTGTTAGACATATTAATTTTAATAATAATAAAAATATAGATAATATAAATAATGGAGAACCAAGAGAGTGAACAACAAAAAGTAAAAATCCAAAAAGAATAGAAGCTGGGAAAAAAGGAGCAGCGGCAAGAAAGGCAAAGCGTCAGGATGCACAAAATGCTGCAAATCAAGATGCTGCAGAGCAAGATGAAATAACAAAAATAACAATAGATAAAGAAGAACCAGAAATCAAAATAAACGTATACAAAAATTATATTCCACAGTGTCTGGTTTTATTAGTAGGCTTTGCTGGGTTGGGTTTGTATATTTATAACAAGAAATCTGCTACGCAACCTGTACAACCTGTTGCTGTTCATGTTGCACCAAAAGACCCGTTTGATTGTTTTTAATAATTTATTAAAAAAAATAATATAAAAGATAATATAAAAAAAATGGCAACAAGTATTGACGGAAAACAAATTGTAAATATGGTGTATCACGCTGGAGTGGAAACACTTTTAACTGTTGGATATTTTGAGATTGGCAGAAAACTACTAAAAAGACCAGCACCTAAAGTGGATTTTAATATGACAGATATTGGGATGCTGTCTGTGGATATAATGTTAGCAATGGCTACAAAGGATATGTTGATTAAGCGAGGTATTATTCCTGCGGATATTATGAAATAATTTTAAAAAATATATATAAAAAAATGGCAAGTGCAGTAGCAATGATGATAGGTGGCGCATTAACAAACGCATTGGCGTTTAGCGGTTCAAATTATTTCTTTTAAAAAATGGGAAGTCATTCAGATGAGGAAAGACAAAGGCATGACAAAGCCGTAGAACAACTTAATGCAGCACAATCGGCTTGGAATAAAAAAAGAACAGATAGATTAGATTTTATTAATAAGCAACTGCAAAAAGAGCATCATGCAGAGCAGACTTTTGATGATGTAGACCAGGCCATGAAACAGTATTATTATACAACTGGCAAACATTTGCTTTTGGAACCGGAGCCCAAGTTGAGTGATTTTTATACACCATCTTCGGATCAACAAAATAGAAATTACGTTTATTGTGGTGGGCATGGCTGCAACTGGATTTGTGGCGTATACATTTTCATAAAAAAATAAATAGTTTAAAACTATAATTACTTTGGATTTGGAATGACTAAGTATGTTTACTTTGAAAAGACTAAGTCATATGCATGATACCTATTTTGTTTGTTGTTCTTACATGGTTTCAATCCAAGTGGTCGCAGATAATATGGTGGTTTAGCACTCTTCTCTAATTTATCTTTGAGATGACCAGGCGCCCATACTTCACCGTTGTCTAATAGTGTCAATACTATGGATGGACCATATTCAGTATCTACTATTTTTGTATCTGTAATAGTGTATATTTTATTTATTTCCAAGTCTATCCATTTCTTTGTGCTATATTGATTTTGCTCTTCAAGCAGTTCATCAAATTGTGCAGTTGTGATATCCATTTTTTCTTTATAGTTATATAAATTTTAATCTTTAGTAGAAAAAATGGAAAAGATTTATTACAGCCCAAAAGGATTTTGGAGAGGTTACTCAGCAGTTAAAAAATTAGCAAAAGAGGCTGGTGTTAGTGAGAAACAGGCATTAGAATTTTTAAAGAAACAAGCTGTGTGGCAGATTTATTTACCCGCTCCGAAAAAAATAATTAGACCCAGGTTTGATGTTTCTGCTAAGAATGGAGTGCATCAAGCTGATTTGTTATTTTTACCGCATGATACTTTTGGCTTTGGTCGTGGCCGCAAGACATATAAATATGCATTGACTGTTGTTGATATTGCAAGTAGATACAAAGAAGCAGAGCCACTGACTTCCAAGGATAGTAAAGAAGTTGCCAAAGCATTTGAGAAAATATACAGTCGACATTTGAAATATTCAAAATTATTACAAGTGGATCCAGGCAGAGAATTCATGGGTGCAGTATCGCAGTTGATGGCGAAACATAAAGTAAATATCAGACGGAGCAGAACAGAAATACACAGAGACCAAGCTTTAGTGGAAAGATTTAACAGAACATAAGCTGAAAGATTGTTTGGCTATCAGTATGCTAAGGAAATAGATTTACAAAAACGTAATAGAGAATGGGTAATCGTGCGTATCATATTCATTTCATGGGTGTATTTTTTTTGTGTTAAACAATGCATACTTGTAGTTTTCAAAGTTTATATTTTTTTCGATCACGTATTTTTTTACTCCTTTTGCTTTTTTGATAATTTGTTCATCCGCTCTCAAAATAGAATATAGCTTGGGTCTTAATCCAACATACTCAGCTATAGCAACACCAGCACACTCGTCTTTCATTTTACCTACTACTTTTATATTTGTATCATCGTGCAGTGGATGGGTTTGCGGATAATCACTTAGATCATACTCATCTTTCATTTCAGCCATGTCTTTGTATGCATCACCTGTTTTAATTTCCACCAGAAAGCTGTCAGTGTCTGTGTATAATAAAGTACAGTCATTTCCGTACCTTTTCTTTAGGGTATTATAGTACCAATCATACATCAAGTGCTTTGATAAATCCAATACTGACATCCCAACATAAATTGGTTTGTTTAATGTTAATTTTGTTTTGTTCACATGTATTGCTGACAATTCATCTGAAAATTTTATACGCCTGTTAAAGTTGGGTTTGGCTATTATTTTTCTTATTTTTTCATTTTCAGAGCCGTCAGTTCTGACTAGTTTATATCAGTCCGCTTGCGTAGTTTTTCCATTGTTTTGCCAATCACGGAGTTGTTCGCAAGTTTGTAAAAATCTTTTTCAAAGGGTGATTTAGCTTTTTTCCTAAGTTCTGTGTTTAGGTTTATGTATGATGCCATCCATGGTTTTTCATTAAATTCTAATACTCTGTGTACTTTCTTTAGTTTCATGCCTAAAGATAAATACAGTTGCAGGTTTTTGTAATGTAACACATAATTTTTTTTGTCCATAAGATTGGGGACTAGTTGTTCTGTATTTATCATGCTATTATTTTCTAACAGATCTGTCTGGTATTTAGACAACATTCGTTTTTTACTGCTAATCTTTCCGGTGCAAGTGGATAGTCATTGTGAGCTTCATGGAGCTCTTTAGGATATTCCAAATCAACTTCGAGTATTTGTCCTTTGCCAGGTTTTGGTTTAGGAAATTTTAATTTTCCACTCTTGTTTTTGGTTTTGGTTTTCCAAACAAAGCCAGAATATTGAAGTGCCTGAATCATTGCCCACCCATAAAGATTATTTTCATCAAAATACATTAAAAATCTGTTTTCCTCGTCAGGGTTATAATCAGCTACATATGGATTGTTTGCTTTGGCATATCTTTTTGATACCATACTTATGCCACCTCGCATTCCTTTTTCTACAAACAAGTGCTGGTCAATGTCTGTCAAAAGTTCTAATTCTATTTTTGAATGTTTAAGTAAAGCATCCCAAAATAATCCAGGTGCTGTATAGTAATTGTAAAGGGTCAAGTTTGTATACATTCATGCATGTTTTTCTAAAAGTTTGAAATACATCTGCTAACAAAGTTACATCCGTTTTTAGATATAAATCATGATAGTCTCCAAGAGTTTTACAGTTAAACTCTTTCCATACTTTCTGCGCGTGGTCATAATTTTTTTGGGTAATACCTTCACCTCTTAATGAACTGTAAAATGCTTCTATGGGTGGTAATTGCGTTTCCTCAAATCTTCCATACTGTCCATATATTCGTATGGATAAACACCTTTTTGTAAAAGTAAATCTGTTTGTTCTCCAAACTGATTTTTAGTAATTTTAAAATCAGATTTGTCTGTTGCATCAACCAATTTTGCTTGAGACGAAGCCATAAATTGAAAACTGTCTAAAAATCTAAGTTGCCCGACACTAAATGAAATATACTTTTCAGCATTATTTGGGATGCATGTTATATTACCTTTCATTTTATGAATTTTTTGCATAATCAAATGACTATCATATCCTTTGAGGTTGTGAAATTCAATAGGGATAGGTGTTTTATTTGGTTTTATTTTTAGTTTTTAGGTTGCAGTTTTTATGTGCTGCACCTCTGTATTCTCCTGTAAAATGACAGTGATCTCTTACTTTGCCGTTTTTCCAGATTTTCTGCCTATTTCATTTTCGCATATCCAACAGTGTGTTGCTTTTTCGTAATCTTCCTCATTTTGTTGTGTCATGATTAATGGTTCTGGGTGAGCAAATTTTTTATTAATGTTGCTCTTCTCACGTTCCAGGTAATTTAAAAACACTTCAACAGCATCTTCACCTCTGTAAATAACAGGTTCTTTAGCTTTGCCTGAGTTTCAGTCAGAATAATGGCAAGGTATTGGAAATTTAAAGATTATAATGCTCAGTGCTTAAAATTTAGACGTATGTTTAATCATATTTTAGTAAAAAAAATTATATTACAAAAAAAAATATGTTGTAATTTTGATAACTTATAAAAATATTTAAACTTGCAATCTTCACTACCCCTATTTTAAAAAAGTTTTAATAAATCAAGTAAATCACCATTTTATGATGATTTATTATCCATGTATTTTGAATTTTCATATTTGAGGTTTTTTATTTCTTGTACATACTTGTTTTTCAGATTTAAAAAAATTAAACTTGAGTAAGTAGGTACCATTTCATATTCCGAAGCATGTAAAAAAAAATATTGAGTCAGAACCCCCAAAATACATATATATCAATAATATAGAAGGATAGAGAAATATATATACACAGGGGGTCGGTACGGTGTTGGGATGGTGTTTAAATGGTTTGGTATAGAGTCCTAAAACCCCAAATATCGAAAACCCATATTACTAAGTATACATGTTATAGAGTCCTAAAACCCCAAATATCGAAAACCCATATTACATGTATACTTAGTAATATTGGGTTTTCGATATTTGGGGTTTTAGTCCTAAAACCCCAAATATCGAAAACCCATATTACTAAGTATACATATTAACATTAAGGGGCTAGGGGACATTTTTTGGGACTTTTTAATTAATCGCGTAAACGCACTTACTACATCAAACCCGCGGAAAAAAAACACAACATTATTAATAATAATAAAAATGTATTTCATATATGAAATTTCGTTATTTTATGACAACAAAATGTAGTAAAAATAAACTGTAAAGATAAAACTTACGTGTTTCAGTTTCAAATGGGACATTTGTTGACAACTTGGAATTTCCGTTATAATTTACATTTCTTGAACGCTTTCCGGAAACGGAAAACTGCACAACGTCCGGAAATGACGTCACAACGTTGTTACAAAATTTCATATATTTCCCCGCAATTTTGAAGATATAAATGGGTAAAATGGAAAAGGAGAACAAGTGAAATGTAACGCGGGACAACGCGTTTTTTCAACATTTCTAATATTTAAGAAGGTCGGCGTCGGCAGTAACTGCAATTGAGCGCATTTTTTCTTGTTACATTTGCAAGACCAATTTATAAGCTTTACGTAGGTATGCGGTTCAACATAGTTGAAAAATAAATTATGTCTTAAAATATCGATTCTCGGTGATGGAACGTGTTGTTTTAGCTGGAGTCACCAGTATTTGACGTTACGTCTATTGATAATATATGTGAAATAGCTAGTGTCAGTGGTGTCTTATGTAGAAGTTATATAGTTGATTCAGGCTGGGGCACACCTCATAACCACCACCCCTAGACACATTTGTAAATGTATTCAGTTATTATGTAAAAAGCGTGTTATGTTTGTTTTCTGGTTTTCAACAGGTTTTCATTTACTTTTTAAGAGTTGGCACACTTTCTACTACTCTCCTTTTACTATGTAATATTCTAATATATATGGAACGAAGTGGTAAATACGTCCACTGACTAGGGATCGTAACTTTTGTCGAGAGAATCCGGCAGTGGGTCCCCGCCGTCAAGATGTAGGAAGCATAATAGGAAGCAAAGTGTGCACTGAATGTTGCTGAACGGCTCATCAACACATTGTGTGCGTGCGTGCGTCGCGCCCGCGCGTGAGTGCGTGCATGCGTGCATGTGAGGTGGAGGTGGAGTGTGTGCAGGGGGAGGGTAAACATTTAAATTTAAATTTAATCGGTCATTCATGTGGGTTAATATTTTGTTCAAACCAAATACAATATTATAATTACTGTCCTACGGTAACAACTCATTTGGCTAAAATGGTTAACATTCATTTTGTGTAAAATATGTTGCCTAGGAGATATTATCTTGTTTATTTACTTATATCTAGTGCTTGAAGATCTTATTGAAAATACATTGATAGTTAATTTGCTTATTTTTTATTTATTTTGTTTATAAATACTGTAAAATCAACCATGGAAACTAAACCATATCATACTCAATTCACAAAAATGCGGCTACTTATTGATTAATTCATTTATAAAGGTATCCGTATAATGTAGATCTATTTTTTAAAAAGCTAAACAAACCCTCAAGCGTTTCAACAAAATCTCAGTTCGTCATCTTTTTTGGCAGCAACACGCTCAGTACATGTATTGATTACGATTACAATAAAATAGAACATCACAAAATGAAATCGTTTCCCAATAATTACTTCGAAATAATTACGCTATAAAAATAGATCTACTTTCTATTTAGATTTCCGAAGTAGTTTACAGATGAAAGCACTGCATATAAGTAATTACTATTAAAAGCAATGCATATAGGTACACATGGAACGCCGTGGCTGTCTTAAAGGGACTCGGGACGATCCGGAAAAAGTATGGGTGTCAAAACAAGTACGAAAACATCATCATATTAATGTGTTGCGTACGTTTCAGTTACACATGCATTAAACTAGCCTCGGTCACCCGGCCCGCTTCTGATTTCTTCGTTACGCTATGCTACACGGATCCTAGCCTCGGTCACCCGGCCCGCTTCTGATTTCTTCGTTACACTATGCTACACGGATCCAGGAACCAGGGCCTGGGGAAAATAGGACGTTTAAAATCGCCCTCTCGTTTTGGGCGATTTTGGTGAGATTTTTAGAGATTCAACGAGACTTTCAAAAAACATGTTTTTAAGTTAATGTAATGATATTTTCTTATTTTTAACTTATGAGAAGCAGCAAGTGACGTTAAACAGTTTAACTGCTGCATCAACAATTGACGTTGTACTTGTTTTTACAACATGACGTCACGCAAACGTCGACTCTATGAGCGTGAAAAAAACGCGCGAAAATACGACGTTTAAAATCGCCCTCTCGTTTTGGGCGATTTTGGCGAGATTTGAGAGATTCAACGAGACTTTCAAAACACTTATTTCTAAATTAATTTCATAAAAATTTCTTACTTTCAACTTTTGAGAAGCAAGCATGTGACGTCAAAAATGGTAACAGGTGCATCAACAATTGACGTTGTACGTTTATTTACAACATGACGTCACGCAAACGTCAACTTTATGCACGTTAAAAAAACGCGCGAATAAATTGGACTAATCGCTAGTGGGCGCTTTAATTGGCCTAATCTGCCCAGACCGATTTCTGCAAGTAAGACATATGTATGATACGGTCTAGCTGGCCGAGACTAGCATTAAACTAGACCCCAAGAAACACGGTCACCCGATCTAAATTATTGTTAATGAAATAGTTTAGTTTGAAAAACTCGACGACTCGGCTAGTTTGTGTTGCATACATCATTAATATTAATTCATATGCTAATTTAAGGCTGTCATAACTTCTTTTAATTCAGTTAGGTATTGTATTGACATAACATTTTGTATAAATCATTTTAATGAATGGCTTGATAACAGGTTAAATTAAACGACCGACCGAACGAAATTTGGTTAAATCGTTCGACACACTATGTACAGCTTTTTAGAAAATAGTTGATGGTTTTGGCGACCCATGCAACACTTTGCCAAAATGATCACTGATTATATTCTCTGACAAATGATCCCACTCACGTGATACCATCAACACCATACAGACGTTTCTACAGCGTTTAAAGGAGCACGCGACAATTTGATTTGTATAACACTCGCGGCGTCCCGTTAGTATTCCTACCATTGATCTACATACTCATTGACTTTTTAAAATGTGTATACATTTTTATGAAAAATACTCGAGATTTTTTTTTATGAATTTTCAATCAATTTCAACTGAGTAATTTGAGAACAAAACAAAGATTATTCAGACATCCAAGGACATCAACCAGATCTACACAATAATGGCATTAAAAAGGAATAATTATTTTGAATATCGTACCGTAAATGAAAGAGGAGTTAAACTTCTAGAAATGTTCATTCTCGATTCATGCCGAAAACTGTAGAAAAAGAAAATCAACACAGATATCGAGTGTATTTTCGCCGTTAAAATAAATATTATGAATTCCATAATTTTTTCAATAAATTAAAAGCAATACATCCATATTTAATATCGCGTAGTAGTATGTTAATAATTCAGTTTTATATGTCAGCATAGCATCAACTCATTTCATGATAATCGATCGCGTCAAAAATGGCCACCGCGCACCTGGTACCCTGTTGTTTACTGCAGAGTAATCAGGGAACCAGCTTATTCGCCATTCGGCGGATAAATCGAGAACTAAGGTGTAACACACCCATTGATTGTTGCATTGAGTTGTGTGTGAATTAAAATTTAAATGCGATGTTGTCATTCATATCTGGGCCCAAATTAAAAATGAATAACTTACATTCTCATCACAAATGACACATATGCTGCCAAAAAATCCACAGAAAAATGGGGGTCATGTATCTTCTAAGAAAGAACTTGTCTCATGAATGAATGGTCCCTTTAAAAACATAAACACTGAGATGCCATAATATTGTATTCATACACTCATTTCCATATAAGCAAAATAAATTAAAAACTCACAATTTTAACATGGCAATGCTTGAAAAATGTAACAAATAGATCAACAATGTGACCCATATGAAAAAAATTCTTAACAAAATACTAATCCTGCATTAATAAAATACTAACAAAACACTCTTTAGTATTTTGTAAGGGTGTTTTATTAGTATCACATTTAATGAAACATCAATTCTTTACTTTTTAGAAAAATGTTTTATTGATGTTTCATTAACTTAGAAAATGGTAAAGATGTTTTGATAGTATTTCATTAGTCTTAAACATTCAGTTGGAGTATAGCATTAGTGTTACATTAGACTTCTCTTTGTGTAAAAGTACAGAGTTAGTGTTGCATTAGACTTTATACCTTAAGTCGGAGTACAGAATTAGTGTTTCATTAGACTTCTCTTTATGTAAGAGTACAGCATTAGTGTTGCATTAAACTTATATTCATGTAAGAATACAGTATTAGTGTTACATTGCACTTGAGAATAAAAACAGATGTGGCATTACTTTAGCACTTTGAGCGCTTTATTATCTTCATGCTGAAATCTAAGCCGCATAATACATAGTCACTAAGACAAATGAATATATATATTTAATTGTGGATTTAGTCATTTATGTGACAAGGTATTTGTTTGTTTGTTTGATGTTTTACGTCATTTTCAACACATATCTCTAGATGAAGCAGTTTCCATGGAAATCCATAGATTCTATGGAAGTTGGAATGGAATTGGATGGAATTTCATAGATTTCCGTGAAATCTTAAAAAAAAATCCATCGTACCATTTTTCCATGGATTTTATCTGACATCAGGAAACATTGCCATGGATTTCCATGGTAAAATGAAAAATGCCATGGAAAGTTGGAGAAAATAAATGATGGAAAATAGCATGGAAAATAACAAACATTTTGGGGGATGGAAATCAATGGAAAAAGTGGACTTTAAGAATTTTCTCGATAAAACCAGGGTGTATGTATACTTACTCCCTGATAAAACAAGTGTGCGCTTTAACAAATTACGTTGAAAATAATAGTGGAAAATGAAACTAGCAGATGTAATGCTAATTATTATTTGTTCTATGATGTTGACGTAAACCGGGCGGTCCCGTGTATCGGTCTATCCTCCGAGCACGTTAAAGAACCATAGGAATCTATTCGATAATAAGAGTAGGGCAGGTTCCCGGATTCCTATGTATCCTTCCCCTCTCTCTGGGGCGACTCTAAATAACATATACTGTGTTGATGGCTGAGCCGTTAAACAACATTCAGTGTATTTGTTCTATGACTTCCACACATCCATATGAATCAAAATATTTAAACAGTAGATATTTATAAATTATAATATAAAAATGTCTGCAATTAAAATTAAATTATTATAAAACTTATTTCATTGTCACATTTTGGGATTCTGTTTATGACATTACAATTGTTAATAGTTAGAAAGAATAATTTTTTAGTGAGATGCAGTTATTTAAATTAAATATTTAGTAGATTTGCAGAAATAAATTATATTGACTTGTAACAATGAAGATGTATATCATTTGGCATTTTATCCAAATGTTCAATTCAGCATTGTGATAAGCCCGTTATGAATGTTTAATTAACCAGAGCTAATATGTAGATTCATAATTTCCTAATTAACAGATGATCCCCCATTAACTTGGAGCTGATCATTAAGTCACTGAGAACGCTTGCAGGAATATAGACTTGCCACAGTACCACTTTATTTACTGTAGGGCACAGTTTGATTCATCAATTGCATGAGTCATGTTAACAGAGGCAAGACATATCTTTGTCAATATTAAAAGAATATTTTAATATACTAATTCAGTCATATATAAGTATTACTGTAGATAGAGTATGGTACATCCCGATGTTGAATCAACCAACAAGATGGGACCATACTCTGTTTGTTTTGTAGCACGTCCATTTCAGTTGTCCTGATTCCTTTATAATTGTTGCCAGTCTCCCAACCTTTCAGACATGAAATGTCTAGATAACGCTAAACAGATGTTGGGGAACTTAGGGGGAACTGACCATCCATTATCCATCTGGCATTATATGTTGTATATGGCAGCTCAGAATAAAAACCTGCAAACCCTACAAATTGCCTCTAACTCAAGTCTAGGTGTGGATTGGTTTACATTTAGCAGTTCGGATTTGAAAAACTGAAAATGTATACAAAGCTAGTTATGAAGAAACATGTGCACTTTAGGATTTTTAAACTTGAATTACAGAATGTAGCACTTAATGTAAATTAGTTGAAGACCTGGTTACAATGAAAAACAAATGGTGGAACATAAAAAACTATAATGAAACATTTAATGCATTGATGGATTTTAAACTCAACCAGAAACACAGGCAGGAATTAAAGAACACTATTTTGTGATTATTCAGGTAAGTAACTTACTTTAAACCTCTACTACTATTAATATTACATTATAGCAAGACATTCTTCCTTTATGTTTATATGGTTGCTAATTGAGAAAGCTCTGAAATTAATTGTTTACTTAGTTGTTTTATGAGCTAATTTCTTTACTCGAAGTTCATGTTTCATCTGATTCGTGCATATATATTCATCTTTGTATAAGAACAGTGATAAAGTAGAACTCATGCTAATTTAAATTTCTTTCAGCTGATCAGATTAAGGATAACTCCTGCTGATTATGTCTGACAGTTGCACAACATTGAAGTTTACATCAGGACAATGATTAATTTGATTTCTTATTACATAATGGTAAGTATAATGTTTGTTTAAATAATCTTTTGTATGTACTTAAAAAAAACTTGTATGACAAGATGTGAACTTAAGGTGTTGGTAACATAATAGTTGACTATATGATGTAATTTGATGAATTTACTGTTTTATGACAGTGCATGGTTATAATTTACTCATAATATATGTTCCTTTAATAGATACTTTATACCAATACCATACCAAACTATAAATTATTAGAACTCAAATAATTATGCCAAAAGTGTAATAGCATGACAGTTTAACAATTACAAATAATACTTTAAAGCTGTATATTTATACATTTTGAATGCCTTATTAACAAAAATATTATAAATTCATAAACAACTATTAACATAAAACTATTTACATTAACTTTCAGGGTTTGAGATCTAGACAACAGTCTTCAAGTTGAATGGAAGAATGGACAGTGAAAATGGATTTACCATTGGATGCAAAACTGTTTATTATTATTTTTCACAATATATTTTTTCCACTAATGCTGTAACAGTCAAAACTCCACATGAGTTGTAGAGATAGGCTTGTGACTGTCTAAAGTAAAAGAGACATACAAGGATAACACATTATTTTGAAGCAGTTCTTAATGTTAATGTCTACAAGTAGGTTGTGTTCAGTTTTTTAATTGTCTTAAATTTTATTTATTTTTTCCCTCAAAGACCAAGGTCACTCTTAGAGTCAGAGGTCACACATGTTTTGGGGGCATTTGTCAATTATTGACATTTTCTCTCCTTTGTTTATTGTTTTGATGCGTGATATACACAAACTGTATACTCAAAGTTGTGAAAGTTCTGACTATTTTTTTTACCGATTTTGTGTTTGTTTTGTTAAATATATATTTTTTGTATTAATTTTGTTAGTGTTTTATTAGTATTTTGTTAAAAGTATTCTATATGTGTTTTGCTGAACAGTTAATTGAATTGAATGTTGTTTAACGGCTCATCAACACAGTATAAGTTATTTAGAGCCGCCTCAGAGAGAGGGGAAGGATACATAGGAATCCGGGAACCTGCCCTTCTCTTATTATCGAATAGATTCCTATGGTTCTTTAACGTGCTCGGAGGATAGACCGATACACGGGACCGCCCGGTTTACGTCTCCATCCGACGGACGAGGCTAAGGGAAAGTGTCTTGCCCAAGAACACACCGACGGAACTCAGTGGCACCACGGAGGATTGAACCCGGGGCCTCCGGTTACAAATCTGCCGCGCTACCGACTGCGCCACACCAGCCAAACAGTACATCATTAGTGTTTTGTTAACAGTGTTTCATTGATGTTTTGTTAACAGTGTTGCATTGATGTTTTGTTAACAGTGTTGCATTGATGTTTTGTTAGGAGTCTTTTATTAGTGTTTTGTTTCAGTATTTTATTGGTGTTTTGTTAATATTCAGATTTCAGTACAGCATTAGTATTTTGTTATTAAACAGTGTTTTATTGGTGTTTTGTTAATAGTGTTTTGTTAGTGTTTTATTAGTATTTTGTTAACCTCATTTGCATGTCATTTGTGATACTCATTCTGCACTAATAAAATACTAGTATAGCATTCATGTTTTGTTATAGTGTTTTGTTACCCCTTTTTTTTCATATGGGGATATAAACCAAAAATAGAACTTTAAATTAGTGAAAATGCCTTTTTTTACAAAAAGAAATCAGAATTATTTATTGACGCCATTATGCGACTACCCCAGGCCGACACTTCCTGTGTTGCAATGGATGTGCTACACCTATAAGAATAATTAACTATGAGTGAATTTTCAAAGCAGCTATTCTGACAAAGTCTAGACTATAACGCATTAAAGAAAGAAAAGTTGTCGCGAATCGACTAAGAATCGATCAAGATATACGCGTTTCAAAAGAGAACAGAGCGGTCGACAGCGACAAAAATCAGCGTACTTTTTTTCAGTTTTAACCTGCCTTAACTGTTTTATAAAATGACATTGGGCATACCTATACTTGATATAATAGATTAAATGCTTCATATAGTCAATACACATGAAAAAATCAAGAGGTTTAGCTACCAAAACTGCTCTTTGAATGCAAAATGTGCTGATTTTCATGCCAGCATCCAATTTTCAAGGCAATTTTTCACTTTTGGTGGCATCATACCTTAATTTGGTAACACTATATGAATAGACAGGCATCACAAATACTCCTAAATGCAAGTCTGGTACTAGCTTTGTGATTAAAAGCCAAGTTTTAATGACTGGGCAGCATATTCTGCCTTCAGTTCTCTCTGACATTATCTCAGTAAAGCCAATTTTAGGGGGTAAGGGGAAGGATTTTGTGGTGTCATACCTATAAAAGCAGGATTTTAAAAATAGTAGTACTGCTAAATTATGATGACAAATACACATATCTACATGTTGATACCAAACAAGCCAAGTTTTAGTGGAAAATGTTTCTCCAGGCCATCATTTAAAGACTTAGAAAATCTGAAACTCCAAATTACGGCTTTCCGCAGCGAAAAATAGCAACAAAAAAATCAAAACCGGTTTTAAAAGAGTGTAAAGTTTTTTTTTGAAGATAAATAATCATTCCAAAAGGAAAAATGCCTGTTAAGTAAGAATCTTAGAGAAAATGACAATTCACAGATCCCGCCTTATAGGTGTAACACACCCATTGATTGTTGCATTGAGTTGTGTGTGAATTAAAATTTAAATGCCATGTTGTCATTCATATCTGGGCCCAAATTAAAAATGAATAACTTACATTCTCATCACAAATGACACATATGCTGCCAAAAAATCCACAGAAAAATGGGGGTCATGTATCTTCTAAGAAAGAACTTGTCTCATGAATGAATGGTCCCTTTAAAAACATAAACACTGAGATGCCATAATATTGTATTCATACACTCATTTCCATATAAGCAAAATAAATTAAAAACTCACAATTTTAACATGGCAATGCTTGAAAAATGTAACAAATAGATCAACAATGTGATATAAACCAAAAATAGAACTTTAAATTAGTGAAAATGCCTTTTTTTACAAAAAGAAATCAGAATTATTTATTGACGCCATTATGCGACTACCCCAGGCCGACACTTCCTGTGTTGCAATGGGTGTGCTACACCTATAAGAATAATTAACTATGAGTGAATTTTCAAAGCAGCTATTCTGACAAAGTCTAGACTATAACGCATTAAAGAAAGAAAAGTTGTCGCGAATCGACTAAGAATCGATCAAGATATACGCGTTCCAAAAGAGAACAGAGCGGTCGACAGCGACAAAAATCAGCGTACTTTTTTTCAGTTTTAACCTGCCTTAACTGTTTTATAAAATGACATTGGGCATACCTATACTTGATATAATAGATTAAATGCTTCATATAGTCAATACACATGAAAAAATCAAGAGGTTTAGCTACCAAAACTGCTCTTTGAATGCAAAATGTGCTGATTTTCATGCCAGCATCCAATTTTCAAGGCAATTTTTCACTTTTGGTGGCATCATACCTTAATTTGGTAACACTATATGAATAGACAGGCATCACAAATACTCCTAAATGCAAGTCTGGTACTAGCTTTGTGATTAAAAGCCAAGTTTTAATGACTGGGCAGCATATTCTGCCTTCAGTTCTCTCTGACATTATCTCAGTAAAGCCAATTTTAGGGGGTAAGGGGAAGGATTTTGTGGTGTCATACCTATAAAAGCAGGATTTTAAAAATAGTAGTACTGCTAAATTATGATGACAAATACACATATCTACATGTTGATACCAAACAAGCCAAGTTTTAGTGGAAAATGTTTCTCCAGGCCATCATTTAAAGACTTAGAAAATCTGAAACTCTAAATTACGGCTTTCCGCAGCGAAAAATAGCAACAAAAAAATCAAAACCGGTTTTAAAAGAGTGTAAAGTGTTTTTTTGAAGATAAATAATCATTCCAAAAGGAAAAATGCCAGTTAAGTAAGAATCTTAGAGAAAATGACAATTCACAGATCCCGCCTTATAGGTGTAACACACCCATTGATTGTTGCATTGAGTTGTGTGTGAATTAAAATTTAAATGCCATGTTGTCATTCATATCTGGGCCCAAATTAAAAATGAATAACTTACATTCTCATCACAAATGACACATATGCTGCCAAAAAATCCACAGAAAAATGGGGGTCATGTATCTTCTAAGAAAGAACTTGTCTCATGAATGAATGGTCCCTTTAAAAACATAAACACTGAGATGCCATAATATTGTATTCATACACTCATTTCCATATAAGCAAAATAAATTAAAAACTCACAATTTTAACATGGCAATGCTTGAAAAATGTAACAAATAGATCAACAATGTGATATAAACCAAAAATAGAACTTTAAATTAGTGAAAATGCATTTTTTTACAAAAAGAAATCAGAATTATTTATTGACGCCATTATGCGACTACCCCAGGCCGACACTTCCTGTGTTGCAATGGGTGTGCTACACCTTAACAAGTGGCGATTAGGTCATACTACACCAATTCATTTTCCATAGGCCTACCTTATAGCTCTAAGCTCTGTACTGAGTTCCCTAGTATAGGAAGCTATATTTTGTATTACTTGTTTTGAAAGACCTATCTTAGTTTTAACAAAAAAAAATATATAAGCCATACGTTGAGTATGTTTTGAAAAAGCTGTTTGGGTCGGATGGTGCTGATCCACCTACTTGCATGTAGAAACATGAGGAAAATGTAAAATATACTTCTTTTTTTGATTATGCAACACATTATGAATACATTGCACAAATGTATGATTTAACCTTTATAAGTACTCTTCAAAAGTTGAATTTTAATTTTTTAGCAATATTTTTTGGTTTGTTTACCTTGTCAACCAATCAAAATAAAGAGATTCTGTGTAATAGCTCCGAATTTACCTGGAACTTTTTCCCTGCCCGCTGATTGGTTGGTAATTGGTGTAGTCTGATCTATAGGCAGTTTCAAATACAGGGTACCTGTATATCCATGTTCCTACATACCTTGCATTTGTTCATTCTAGCAAATTGTGTTTGCCTATTATATACTAACGATTGATTATATTGCACCAATAATATATTTAAACCTATGGCAGAAAAATAATATAAATAAAACATAATGTCCGCTAAATAATCACTGCTTACAGTATATTGGTGCACGTGTTTTATTTCCATTAGTAAACATGATACAAGAGTAATTCATGTTGGAGAAAAACAAACATGCATAGGCCTACTACCTTTGCGTTAATATGCGTCTTTTAAATTTAGCCCAGTGGATAGCACTTTCGACTCTGACTCCGGAGACCATATATATGCATTATATCTTCAAGATTTAATAACCATTAAAAATAACTCTTACTCTTTTAGGTATACTAACACTGCAGTCGTCCCACATGTAAGGACAACACACCATGGCATCAACTCGTTCCGTTACGGGTCTGCCAAGTTACGGGGCTGCCAAACTCTGGAACTCGATGCCTCAACGCTTCCGTGATGAATCAAATTATAATCAGTTCCGGAGTCTGGTTGGCTCCTTGAGCGGGACGAGTTGACACTGCACCTGCTGTGTTAGCGGTTCTTAGTTGCTGTACATAAGGCCTATATTGTTGTTTTTTGGTCTGCGTATGCTTTGTGTTGCTTTTGTTAGTTTGTGCACGTGAATATGTACAGCTTTGCTTGCATGTATAATGCTCTGTTCCAGATTCGATGTGTCCTCATTTTGAAATGTCATGTTTCATGCATAAGATGGAGTCAATCAGTTCATTTCATATCTGATAGGAGGTGATCAGTGCCTTAGGACTTTTTTGTTAATTGTCGGCTTTTGCTATACGTTGCCTTTCAGTGTTTTACTTTACTTTCGCGATTTAATTAACTTTTAACAGCGAGTACCTTGGACTTATCCTTCAAATTTGTCTCATCTAGTCTCTGTCGGATCAGTAAGTATACTCCCTGGTAGGATTGACTCCATCTGTATGTCTTTTATCTGTAAATATGTACAAATGCCTCAGTAACTTTATTTCCCTACACGTTATAGCTTTTTTTTGACTCAGTGTGAGTATGCTTTGAGTGTAAAAGTTATTTATATGCATGCCAATTTATTTTATTATCATTTAAAAGTTATCAGCTTTATATATGTAACCATTTATGTGCTATTGTGGCTGCTACAATGTTTTACTGTCATGTTTATTATTAGTTTATATTATATATTCTGTGATGAATTATAGAAATTTCCCAGTTTGAGAAAATCTATAACATACCCCTTCCTCTACTGTGCTATCTCGCCTAGTGCGCAAGATAGCACAGTAGCAAAATGTTATCAACTAAACGATAGACGTCACGATATTACGTCACGAATTGACGTCATAATATTACTCGTGAGAAATAATCTTGCGATATAGAAACTCGTGCGAAAACGCACTCGTTTCTATATCGCAAGAATCTTTCTCACTCGGGAATAATTTCCCGTATCACTTCAACAATGTTAATTAAACTCTATATTATTAGTGATAATTACCCTTTAGCCTCTTCATCTCGAGGGAATTTGCATGAAGTGTAATTGCTGATGTTATTGTCAAAATTCTAATTGTGCATGCCAAATTATTTTATTATCATATATAATTTTTAAATATGTAACATATACACTGAACGACTTTAAAAACGCAACAGGGAAATAAACTAAGATAACTGACATATTTCAATAAAAATTAAATTTTAATTTCATCTATTCTATTTAACAATATCTACAGTTGATTTGCTGAAAATTTCATTCAAATTGATCAACAAAAACTTGTTAAATTCAGAGCATAACAAAAGCAAAAGTCACGAAACTAATACCCGGTATATCCCAATATGCGTAAGAGATGCCAGGCGTGCATTGCCGCTAATGGTGGATATTGTGACTTTTGCTTTTGGGGGTAGCACTATTATATTTTGAATTTAACAAGTTTAATGTTGATCAATTTGAATGAAATTTTCAGAAGTTCAACTGTAGATATGGTTAAAATAGAAGAGATGAAATTAAAATTTAATTTCTATTGAAATATGTCCGTTATCTTAGTTTAATTCCCTGTTGCGTTTTTAAAGTCGTTCAGTGTATGTGCTTTAAATACTATTGTGTTATTTAAATTGCTATCATGCCTTTTACTGTATGTCGGTCAATAGCTGTTCATAGCTAATGTTTGTGTTTATATGCCATACCGACTTTCATTAAATTTTATATTGTGTATCTTGTATCTAGACCACGGGTTCGAGCCTCCGTTACTTCTGTATGTCCTTGAGCATAACAATTCTCCAAGCCTCGTCATTCGGATGGGGACGTTAATACCGGGCGGTCCCGTGCTTAGTCTATCCTTCAAGCACGTTAGTAAGAGGTGTCTCAAAATAAACAATGTGCTAATAATTCAATTCATTTTAGCTCTACTAATATAGATGTTTGTGTATGTCTTAATGCTTACACGGATATAATAATAATACAAACGTGTCTTGGATGAATGTTTTTTGACCATTGGCCTCAACAAAAGTAATTAGTTGTATAATATTGGTATAATAACAACAATAGATGTAGTCAATATCATTTACTTTTATGAATTATGCATTTTATAGTATAATGAATATGCTATGAATGATTTGAAAAACACACAAAAAAACACACAAAAACAGGTCTGTAATGCTTAATAGTCATAGACTAGTGTGCCACACGGTTTTTAACCCCACATGTAACCTGCGGCGAATTCAAAATAGTGATTATCAGTCGCGACCTCACTGTAATACAGAGAGAGGAGAGAGAAAGAAGCAGAATTGAGGGTGCTGGAAAACGAAGTGAAAAATTGCTAGAACAAATGGAAATGAATTCAATTTGAATATTAGAACAATCACAAATAACACTGGTAGTGCAATGGAACACATACCAGGTGATATTACGGTTCCTAGAAACCACCACCCCAAAAAATATATATATCTCTGACACCATAGGGTTGGATGACACTATTGTGGGCGGTTTCACACAAATACCGTCTGACACAGAAAATGATTTTTCATCCACGACCACCAGTGAGGATATGGATCCTCGATTACATAACCAGTAGGACAACAGTTTATTCCAAATAATGGAAGTGTTTTTAATAAATCTAACTCTAATATGGAGACCAACAAGGTGGGCAGTTTGAATGTTCTTTATACTAATACTGACTGTGTAACTAAAGAAAAAAGAACTGAGATTAATAGATTCCAATTATGATATTATTGCTATTTGCGAAATATTACCAAAACACTCAACCATAGTACAATGTGAAAAATTCTTTCAACTCGAAGGATATGATATGCATATCTCAGACCTACACTCAGAAGAGGGATAGTGATATATACAAAAACAGCATTAAATTCAATCCTAGTTGAAGTTGATATTCATAAAAAGGAATCAATTTGGTGTGAAGTAAATCTCCATAATGCTGACAAAATGATAATAGGTTGTGTATACAGAAGTCGCAACAGTGATAATGGGAATAATCTCAAACTGCCTGCTCTTTTTGGACATATGCTAAATAACAAGTACTCCCACGTGTTGGTAATGGGAGATATTAACTATCAGGAAATAAAATGGAACGAGATGAAAACTACATGCGGGGAAGAGCATCCTGCAAACGTTTTTTTTAATGTATCAGAGACAAATTTCTGTTTCAACAAGTTTTTGAAGATATAGAGCTGACGATGTACCATCAATATTGGACCTCGTCTTTACGAATGAGGAAAACATGATAGAATAAATCAAATATAACCCAAGTTTAGGAAAAAGTGATCATCTAATCCTAACTTTTAAATGTAATTGTTACATAGACCTCGAAGTCAATGCAACAGCTAAATTGAACTTCCATAAAGGAGACTATACTCAGTTAAATAGTGATCTTGGAATGATGTAATAGGGGAAAAACCAATAACTGAGGTCTGGAGCAGCTTTGCTGAAACCATAACAAAATCATTAGATAACTCCAGTGAGAAGAGCTAATCCTAGGCCTATCAGGAATAACCCTTTAATAGACAAAAACGTAATAAATGTCATTAGGATAACGCATAGGAAATGGACTAAATATAAACATTTAGAACAACTACAACGATTACAAAATTGCTAGAAATAATGTAGTGTATGAACTTAGAAGATGCAAATATGATTATGAAAAGGATCTGGCATCAACAATTAAAACGGACGATAAACTATTTTGGAAGTATGTAAGGTCCAATACCAAAACCAAAATATCGGTTTGTAACTTAGAGAAAACCAATGGAGAACTAACAAGGAGTGATAAAGAAAAGGCGGAAATATTAAATAATCACTTTATCTCGGTCTTTACCAAAGAAAACATTGAAATGATACCGACTATGGAGGAAAAACCAAACATGAGTAGGCTAACCAATATAAATATCACAGAAGATAAGATTAACAAAATTCTCAATGATAGCAAGTCATCGAAATCCCAGGGACCTTATAACCTGCATCCAAGAGTATTTAAAGAATGTGCAAATACACTGACAGTACCCCTTACACAACTAATTAAAACATCTATGGAAGAAGGGAAATTACCTGATATCTGGAAGACTGCCAATGAAACTGCAGTCTTTAAATCTGGAAAAAAATCTAAACCAGAGAACTATCGACCAATTAGTCTGACACCGATAACATGTAGAATCATTAGGTATCTTCTTATATCATGTCATCAACATGGTTTCACGCGGGGCTGCTTCTGTGCTACTCAGTTGTTGGAGTGTATAGATAAATTGGTCGGAAGCAATCGACAATGGGGAAGAAGTAGATGTCATCTATCTTGACTTCAAAGCGGCTTTTGACAAAGTCCCTCATAAAAGTTTACTTAGTAAAGTTAAAGCCATGGGAATTTCAGGCACAATTTATGACTGGATAGTTAGATTTTTTAACTAATAGAAAACAAAGGGTAGTGGTAAATGGGCAGGAATCAAGCCCCATGGATGTCATAAGCGGAGTTCCTCAGGGCAGTGTTCTAGGGCCCGTTTTGTTTCTGATATATATCAATGACCTCCCTGAAGCCATATCCTGCACCACTAAATTGTTTGCAGGCGATACAAAACTATACACATGCATTAGTGACAAATAATACACAGAATTTACAGGATAACATATTCAATGCATGTAAGTGGGCTAAACAATGGCAAGTGGGCTAAACAATGGCAAATGGTATTCAATGCCAACAAATGTAAACACCTTCACATCGGAAACAATGATGATGAAAACAATATGTATTTTATCAAAGATCAAGTAAATAAAATTGAAAAAATGACTCAGGTATCACAGGAAAAAGACCTAGGGGTAACTTTTGACTCGAAGTTAACGTTTTCTAACCATATAAGTGGGAAGGTATCTAAGGCCAATAGGAACTTAGGACTAAAATTCAAAACTTTTACCTATATGTACATAGAAATGTTGCTCTGCTTATATAAATCCCTTGATAGACCTCAACTGGATTATGCCACAGTTGTCTGGTCTCCATACCTCAAAAAAGACATTATCACTATAGAAAATGTCCAAAAAAGAGCTACCAGAATGGTGGCTAACCTCAGCAATTTTCCATACCATACAAGACTTACTATGTTAGGACTACCAACCCTTGAGTATAAAAGAGAGCGATCCGACGTGATTCAGGTTTACAAAATTTTAAACAACATCGATGTAGTAAACAAAAATAAACTATTCACTATGGCCCCTAATATTGGCACCAGGGGAAACTCAAAGAAACTATTTAAGAAAAGAGCAAGAGTTGATATTAGGAGGAAATCCTTTGCTTACAGAGTGGTAGGATCTTGGAACAAACTACCTAACACAGTAATTAAGGCACCCACCATAAATTCATTCAAAAGTAGGCTAAACAAACATTTGGCAAAGCATCCTTCCAAATTCAGGTCAAACAACTAAAAAAATACAACTTAAAAGGACAAAAGTGTATCCGGAAGTCACGAGTCTAACGACCATACCAGAAAAACAACAACAATCAAAACGGGCCTAAGAAACCGACGGTTTAACATTGGCCTCGACTACAGTATGAACAGTATGAACATCTAAGCCTTTTCATTTTTCGGCGGAATAAGGCTGTCAGAGCTAGTGTTACTTTATTGTTTAGATCTGTAAAACCTGAAATTTATGAAGCATGTATCAGCATTACTCCGTAGGGTCCCGTACTTTTCCAACGTCCCTTCTTTCAGTTGACGCCATTTCTCAGAAAAGACCCATTTCTCAGAAAAGACATTGTGTCCGCCAGGTTCGCTGCGCTTATCGTCAGTTGTGATGTAGCCGGTGTATGTATTGAATGCAGAAAAGATTGTACCGCGGGAAATACGACGTCATCATGGGGGATATTTGAAAGAAAATGTTGCAAGAGATCAACAACTAACAGCCATAGCCTATAGGTATGTTGTGGTTTATCAATCTGTGAATTATGCCAGTCCTTAGTTCATTGTTTCTGCAAACGTTTTTTAGGCTTATGATTTATACTTTAGTCTTTACTTTTGAAAATCGGTTGAGAAATAAATATTTTTACAGTCAAAACGATTTTTTGATGGACAGCAAAAAATTAAGAAATGTCAAATAACTTCCGTAATACCTAATATTTTGCTGTACAACTTTCAGGGTGTCTTAATTTACAAATATCCAACAATTTAAAACCATTTTTGGATAAAAATGCTAAAAAAAAGTATTTTTCATGCAGCAGAATTATCAAATACAACTTTCGCACATGAAATTTTTATTTCTCAACCGATTTTGAAAAGTAAGGTATTTTTATTTACCACTCACTGTTTTTTTTATGCCTAATTTTGCCATTCACAATGCCAAAAAGTATACTTTTTTCACAATTATACCCAAAAAATTCACAATCTGAAAAAAAAAAAAAAAAAAAAAAAAAAAAGGCAGTAAGGATACTAGTCTAAATAAAGCTGGTGTCAAAACTAGTCTGTATTTACCAAAAACAAAACTTAAAACCAAGGGATATTAAACTGTGAAAATAAAAGTGAAAAAAGTTTCTTTTTCTTTTGTTATAATATTTCACAATTTTCACAATTTCTAGAAAAATGCTGCTATTTTTCACAAATGCACAGGCACAGGCTGCATTCACAAAACACTTAAAAAAAACACTGGCACTAAAATTGTCTGTTTCATTGATATACGACTTATTTAGGTGACAGATTAATTTTATCTTAAAAGTCCAAAAAACCTTTGGCTGAAACGTACCCTGGATTTGAAACTGCCTATACGCCCCTTGTTAATTCTCGATTTATCCGCCGAATGGCGAATTAGCTGGTTCCCTGATTAATCGGCAGTAAACAACAGGGTACCAGGTGCGCGGTGACCATTTTTGACGCGATCGATTATCCTGAAATGAGTTGATGTTGACATAAAACTGAATTATTACAGGGACACATGGCAATCTTGATTTTTTAAAAACTAACGGCGTCCCGTTAGTTTTTCTACATAAATTTCATTTGTTCAATCATTAATGTTAATTTATAAGAATTGTATTAAGCCCATTTGTTTTTGCATATTATTAATTTTTGATATTATTGCACTAATAATGTATTAAAACTTATAGTATAATTAGACGAAATAGTGAATACTTAAAATTTTATTTATTTAAATGTAACCAGGGTAAAAGTAAAAATGATACAGGATATATAAATCGAGACACCCATTTCAAATAGTTCAAGATTGCCGTGATCTATTTCAAATATCAAGCTAATTAAGTTATTTAAATATGCATGTATTGTTTTTAATTTATTTAAAAAAATTATGGAATTCATAATATAACTTGGATTTTAACGGCGAAAATACACTCGCTAGCTGTGTTGATTATCTTTTTCTACAGTTTTTGGCTTGAATCGAGAATGTACATTTCTAGAAATTTAACTCCTCTTCATTTACGGTACGATATTCAAAATAATTATTCTTTCTTAATGCCATTATTGTGAAGATCTGATTTATGGCCTTGGATATCTGTATAGCCTTTGTTTTGTTCTCAAATTACGCAGTTGAAATTGGTTGAAAATTCATAAAAAAAAATCTCGAGTATTTTTCATAAAAATGTATACACATTTTAAAAGTCAAACTACTGTTTTATTTATGGTACTATATTCAAATTAATTATTTCTTTGTATTGCCATTATTGTGTAAATTCAGCTATGATGTACATGTTTTATAATTATGTGAACGACGCGATATCTGTGTATTCGGTATGACACGTTTGACTTTGGGGTACTTGCGTGCAATAAAACAGAAATATTATATCGATCACCAACATCCTGTTATTTGAACCACAAGACAACCCTTTGATTATATTTGTTACCGCCTTTCTAAGGATTGTTAAGGGGACAATATGCCGAAATACCGCGCACGTCCACCTTATATAGTCAGCATGACACTCTGACTTAGGGGTGGAAGGGTGTAATAACAAAAAAGGAAAGCATTCCACTGATTATTACATCCTGTTTATTGGCACACATGGTGACAAAACAGAATTGTATCAAAATACAAATGCCGACACAGACACGTCGACCGTACTGTATATTCGGTACCGCACGGTGTGAATTAGAACAACAGTGATTCATTTTGCTCTGCATCCCGCGTCCTAGATGCACGTTTTTTTCTGAGGACGCATCATTCTTAAACGTGCGTCCCATGGAAGCATTGCTCGAAAATTTTACAAGTGGTAAATAACCATTTTCGATGCGATAACAAGGGAACAAATATAACACCAGTGTGCCAACCGTGCAGCCGTCTTTTGCACGGCCGTTTCTGAAAAATCGCGGCCAATATATGGAGGAGTGGGTGGGGTAATTTATTTATTTTTTATTTTTTTGCTAAACAACACTTCCAAACTCTTACTTTCTCGATATTGTTATGTTTATATACATTTATAGAGGAAATATTATCTAAAATGCACCTTTTTCACCTTTATCTGTGAAAATAAATTACCCCAGAGGGTGTCCACTTGTCGTGAACTGGCGCGTAGCACGTGTTAGCAAATTATTTTGCACACCCTGTTTGCATATTAGCACACCCAGTTCTTGAATTTCTGCCTAATACATTGTATAACACGACACCGGTTAAAGTAGAACGCAATTACAATGTAGCATGCGTATTCTGATTGGGTAAAAACTATTTGTCATCCAATCAGTAACAACGTTCTACTAACTGTTGGTGTTCGCTAGTATGGAAATCCCTAGACTGTGTCACGGTTCTTTGCGCTTCTCTGTTGAGAGAACAGAATAGAATAGACTAGGAAATCCCAGATGATGAACACAAAATGCCACCGATGAAAGTTATAAAATATTACCCAAAATTAGCTAAATTGACACTTGATTTTTATGATGGTGATTACCCGTTACAGAACCGAGACGACTGCGCCATATAAGCAGATTTAAAAGAAATACTTTGTAAAACAAAGAATGGTAGCAATATAATAAGGAATAACACGAAAATGATACAGTTTTGAGCACATATTTTGCTGATTTACTGTTTTTAAAAGTGAACAAATCGGCAAAAGTAGTAGCTAATTCGGATGATATGTATTTCGGACAAAATTAGACAGAACACAGATGAGAGTAAATCAGAGGAATTCAGAATTTTTAGATGTTAAAAATTTGTTGTTAAAAGTAAAATAAAGCTTTAACTTTATGCAATGCAATGTCTGATCTTTAAATCTGCATAAATAAGTCCCTGGGATATTGTGTTATATAGATTATTTTTAACGAATGTTGCATAGAAAAAATTCCCGGATTTGCATAAATAAGTCCCTGGGATATTGTGTTATATAGATTATTTTTAACGAATGTCGCATAAAAAAAATTCCCGGACCCATTGTTTTTTAGTTTGGACCCATTGTTTCAAAATATGTGAGTCCCAGGGACTCATTAAAGCAGATTTCAAAATGAATCACTGGAACAATATACCACTAAATGAATATCCTGTTTATATTGAAACACATACCTAATATATCTGAGATTGAATATAACAAGATTTAAACACAACTGAAGCCAAAATCATGTCGTGTTACCTAATGAGCCAGCTAACTTATGTACTTACATGTATCATTATGCATGTATAAGTCCAATTTGCCGAGTCACATGATCATTGGCGCAGTTTCACATACAGTTATTAGTTCCCTACCGATCCGGACCGGAGGGGACTTTAGGTTTGCCCCCCGTCTGTCAGTCAGTCCGTCAGTGCGTCAGTCAGTCTGTTTTTTTGTCCGGACAGTAACTTTGTCATGCATCGTGGGATTTTGAAATAACTTGGCACAAATGTTAACCATAATGAGACGGCATGTTGCGCGCAAGATCCAGGTCCGTAGCTCAAAGGTCAAGGTCACAGTTGGAGGTTAAAGTTCAGTCTGTTTTTTTGTCCAGACTGTAACTTTGTCATGCATCATGGGATTTTAAAATAACTTGGCACAAATGTTGACCATTATGAGACGGCATGTCACGCGCAAGCTCAAGGTCCTTAGCTCAAAGGTCAAGGTCACAGTTGGAGGTTAAAGGTCAGAAATACGCTTGTCCGGGCTGAAACTTTGTCATGGATCGTGGGATTTTGAAATAACTTGAAACAAATGTTCACCATAATGAGACGGTTTGTCTTGCGCAAGATCCAGTTCCGTAGCTCAAAGGTCAAGGTCACACTTGGAGGTTAAAGGTCAGAAATAGGCTTGTCTGGGCTTGTACTTTGTCATGCATTGTGGGATTTTGAAATAACTTGGCACAAATGTTCACCATTATGAGACGGCGTGTCGCGCGCAAGACCAAGGTCCGTAGCTCAATGGTCAAGGTCACAGTTGGAGGTTAAAGGTCAAAAATATGCTTCTCCGGGCTGTAACTTTGTCATGCATCGTGGGATTTTGAAATAACTTGGCACAAATATTCACCATAAGGAATTTTGAAATACCTTGCCACAAATGTTCACCTTAATTAATGAGTAGACGTGTCGAGGACAAGACCCGGTAGGGGACTATGGCCGTCCCTCGGACTGCTCCTTGTTTTATATATTTCGTTCATTAAAGTTAAAACTATAGAATAAAGAATAATCTCTCAACTAGCTTAAATACGTTTCCCAAAAGAAACAAATCAGCAAAGATCTGAATATATATATATTAACAATTTGCCGTGTCACGTCACTGTCGCAGTTTCGAATTATTACGGATAAACAAACGGATATTTGGTTATTTAGTTCGTTTTTAGTAAAGCTAAAACAGACATCACTTTATAGAAGAAAGAATTAGCTCTTAACGTGTCTTTGAATTAGCCAGCTAACTTAAAAACTTTTCCCAAAATAAACAAATCACTGAAATCAGCAACGAGATATATATATATATATATTTTTTTTTTTTAATTTGCTGAATCACGTCACTGTCGCAGTTTCACATACGGTCAGACGAACCTATTTTTTTGTTATTTAGTTCGTTTTTAGTAAAGCTAAAACAATAGCCCTGTATAGAATACAGAATTGTCTTTCAACTCGTCTTTGAAATAGCCAGCTATCTTAAATAATTTTCCCAAAACAAGGATAAATCCTCGCCCAAAACAAATAAATTAACAACGATATGTATACTAGGTTTTCTTAGATTTGATAAATTTGTAAGACGATGCGTAACTTAGCGCGAAAAACCCTTACCTGTACGCGCAAGTATTCATGGGTAAATTTTTATTCGGCGGATAAATTGAATTTACGATATGTTTCGAATCCAGAGTATGTAGATCTAAACTGAAACAAGTGCCCCAAACAATAGTTAAATTGTTGGGTGTTGACATTGATTTTAAATTAAATTTCGACACGCATATAAAAAATATTTGTAAATAGGCAGCCCAGCATCTAAAATTTTAAAAAGAATAGGAACAAACTAAATAAACTAAATAGACTTACTATATATATTTCACACTTTTATTTTGTCAATTTTTAATTTTTGCTCTCTGTCCTGGCACTTTTGCTCGGAGGGGAATACTCAGAAGATTGAACAAATACAGGAAAGGGCTTTAAGATTTGTCAATTTTGTCTACAATGACTTATTGACTATACTGGTACGTATAATGACCTTCTTAAGGCGAATTTGCCAAGTCTTCACATTAGACATATTCATATAATGTCCATAGAAACTTTTAAAGTTTTAAATGGTATGGCATCTCCTCTGTTATCAAAATTACTTAAAAAGCGTGAAAGCACTTATAATTTTAGATATTCTAATATTCTACAGATGACATTCTATGATTGTCCTTATATTTGAGTGTATTCCTTTTGCTATTTTATTGATAAATTAATTGCTTGTATTGTCCTGCAAACAGCCAGTGTCAATCAGTTCTCTTCATATTTAATATGGATAAGAGTTTTAGCACTTTCTTAACTTGATAGCTTTTGCTCAAATAGTAAAATTTCATTTTTTTTAATTAATTGTATTCTTAACTAGCTCTTAATAGATATTGCAGTATGTAGCATGTGCAAGATTTGTCAAGGCTGCCCTTTGTAGGATTGACACTGACTGTATCATTCTTATTTTTAATTGACGAAATAAAGAATTGCTTATTCAATTTATTATTTATTTTAAGTTTACTATGTATTACTATATAACTATGCTATATACTCTTAATTGGAAACGTTGTCATAACATTGTAAATTGATTTCTCCTTAGATAGCTTTATTTACTGCTGTTATAAATATACTTCATGTTATATATAGTCGGTTCAAAAGCTTGCTAAGAGCTTATGTTGTATTGTTGTATCAGGGTTTCCCCCAGGATCATAAGGCATGTTGCATGCAACATGCCTTCCTGGAAAAGAAAGGTAAAACAACATGCCTTCATCAGAGCAACATGCCTTAAGATTTTCTTAATTTTCATGAATAACAGATTTAAAAGAAGAAAAATAGAATTTCTATGGTGATTCTTGTTCCTTTTGCACCAAAATCATAGAAGTATGTTATTTTGCCATTTTGCCATTAACAGACACTATTTCTTTCAAGCCAAGTTTGGTAAATGTAATGTCAGAACAACATGCCTTCACAATTTTCTGGGGGAAACCCTGGTTGTATGTCTTGCCGACTCAAAATAAAGTTTATCTTATTTATCTATCTAAGATAAGATAAGATAATATTTATTTCACGTCGGTTCTGTACAAACAGTATAAACATAAGCTTTAAGCTTTTTTCCAACACGATACATATCCTGGCATTACCAGTTTTCGATAGTCTAAGCGATCACCAATACAAAATAAACACAAACACGCGTCTTACCTGTCTCAATTTTCCTCCAGCGATAATCCAATTCAGTTGCATCAAAACAGCAAAATAACCAATAAATTTCGCATCTTTTCAATTTTAAAATGAAATGTGTTAACCAGTCAAAAGTAGATTAGTTAAAAAAAAAATGTCTCCAGTACTCGAGGTAGTTTTGAAAAAGAGGCTAATGACATCACAACTCTTATTTTTTCCACTAAGGTGTCTAATACGGGACACAAATATAGTTATATTGTCTTGTCACTATTTGTTTTGTGTGTCAAAACGAAACTGTATATGGTGAATCAAATGATTGATAGGTGAAAATACCTCATTCTATAAAAGTATCACGCGCAACTGTATATAGATACATATTAAATGCAAAAAATCCAGGCAATACTTGCCAAGTCAAAGGTTCTTTCGCCTATAAACCATTAATTAATGTTGCAGTTAGTTAAAGAAAGGACACAACTGTGATGTTGTAGACGTTTTAATCACAGTACACGTTGTAACAAGAAATTCATAAATGTTGAAGTTCCTCTTTGCAAAATAGAGCCAGTTCAGTATTTAACGTAAAGAGTTTGCAAAATTTTGCATCCTAAGTTTGCGCACAGACTTAATAACAAATTAGATTGGACACTACGAAACTTATCTAAATTTCATGTACGTACGTGGCACAGTGCGAAGTGTTTTTTTTATTAATATGTCTGCGGTTTGCACCAAACGCATACTGTGTCAATAATGAAACTTTGCAGGAATACTATTTGCTGTGTTATGTGTTGTTTTAGTCGTTTTTCCGAAAGGAAAGATCTTACGTAGCCATGTAGCATTCGATTAACAGCAGCATATTGTACATACAATATATAGTGGAAATTCCCGTGTCGCGACTTTCTTTTTCCTTTCAGTATATGATGTTATACGGAAAAAAAGAAGACGTAAACTAGATTCCATGGTTTATTTTTTACATTCAGTGATGCTTTTAAAGAATATTTATTCGTTTTTACATAGACCTACATACATTTATTATTATTATCATAGACCTGCATACATTTATTATTATTATCATAGACCTACATACATTTATTATTATTATCATAGACCTACATACATTTATCATTATTATCATAGACCTACATACATTTATTATTATTATCATAGACCTGCATACATTTATTATTATTATCATAGACCTACATACATAGACCTACATACATTTATTATCATAGACCTGCATACATTTATTATTATTATCATAGACCTACATACATTTATTATTATTATCATAGACCTACATACATTTATTATTATTATCATAGACCTGCATACATTTATTATTATTATCATAGACCTGTATACATTTATTATTATTATCATAGACCTGCATACATTTATTATTATTATCATAGACCTACATACATTTATTATTATTATCAGAGACCTACATATATTTATTATTATTATCATAGACCTACATACATTTATTATTATTATCATAGACCTGCATACATTTATTATTATTATCATAGACCTACATACATTTATTATTATTATCATAGACCTGCATACATTTATTATTATTATCCTAGACCTACATACATTTATTATTATTATCATAGACCTACATACATTTATTATTATTATCATAGACCTGCATACATTTATTATTATTATTATCATAGACCTACATACATTTATTATTATTATCATAGACCTGCATACATTTATTATTATTATCATAGACCTACATACATTTATTATCATAGACCTACATACATTTATTATTATTATCATAGACCTACATACATTTATTATTATTATCATAGACCTACATACATTTATTATTATTATCATAGACCTACATACAATAGACCTACATACATTTATTATTATTATCATATTGCATACATTTATTATTATTATCATAGACCTACATACATTTATTATTATTATCATAGACCTGCATACATTTATTATTATTATCATAGACCTGCATACATTTATTATTATTATCATAGACCTGCATACATTTATTATTATTATCATAGACCTGCATACATTTATTATTATTATCATAGACCTGCATACATTTATTATTATTATCATAGACCTGCATACATTTATTATTATTATCATAGACCTGCAAACATTTAGTATTATTATCATAGACCTACATACATTTATTATTATTATCATAGACCTGCATACATTTATTATTATTATCATAGACCTGCATACATTTATTATTATTATCATAGACCTACATACATTTATTATTATTATCATAGACCTGCATACATTTATTATTATTATCATAGACCTGCATACATTTGTTATTATTATCATAGACCTGCATACATTTATTATTATTATCAAAGATCTACATACATTTATTATTATTATTATAGACCTACATACATAGACCTACATACATTTATTATTATTATCATAGACCTACATACATTTATTATTATTATCATAGACCTGCATACATTTATTATTATTATCATAGACCTACATACATTTATTATTATTATTATTTTCATAGACCTGTTTATTATTATTATCATAGACCTGCATACATTTATTATTATTATCATAGACCTGCATACATTTATTATCATAGACCTGCATGCATTTATTATTATTATCATAGACCTGCATACATTTATTATTATTATCATAGACCTACATACATTTAATATTATTATCATAGATCTGCATACATTTATTATTATTATCATAGACCTACATACATTTATTATTATTATCATAGACCTGCATACATTTAATATTATTATCATAGACCTGCGTACATTTATTATTATTATCATAGACCTGCATACATTTATTATTATTATCATAGACCTGCATACATTTATTATTATTATCATAGACCTGCATGCATTTATTATTATTATCATAGACCTACATACATTTATTATTATCATAGACCTGCATACATTTATTATTATTATCATAGACCTGCATACATTTATTATTATTATTATCATAGACCTGCATACATTTATTATTATTATCATAGACCTGTATACATTTATTATTATTATCATAGACCTGCATGCATTTATTATTATTATCATAGACCTACATACATTTATTATTATCATAGACCTGCATACATTTATTATTATTATCATAGACCTGCATACATTTATTATTATTATCATAGACCTACATACATTTATTATTATTATCATAGACCCAGTCTGCGAAATTAGCGGTAGTCGGGTTGTCCGGGACAACTAATTTCCGAACAGGACAACCACGAGTGCCCAGTTTGGTTGTCCGATCGGACATCAAGTTTTGCTTTGTTTATATAGATCTTCAGAGTAATAATTCATAAAGCCTTTCGTTTTTAAAAGAAATATTTCGGGCAACCATTTTTCCTTTCGGGCAACCAAATTTTGACGAAATGGTTGCCCTTGTCCAAGTCCAAAAGTTAATTTCGCAGACTGTAGACCTACATACATTTATTATTATTATCATAGACCTGTTTATTATTATTATCATAGACCTGCATACATTTATTATTATTATCATAGACCTACATACATTTATTATTATTATCATAGACCTGCATACATTTATTATTATTATCATAGACCTGCATACATTATTATTATAGACCTACATACATTTATTATTATTATCATAGACCTAAAAGAGATTTTCAGTGAGCACTGACCCTTCTATTTTTAGCAACATGATACACTTTCAATTGACACAGACCGTCTGCAAGTAGGACGTTAATAACTCCTTTTATAACATTTTAAACAGAGGTTGAAAAATTAACTTTAGTGAACAGTTAATAAAATAGGTCAACCTCCGCGCAGTGATATTGCAGCCAATAATCCATGCCAACACACAAATCACATGACGATAGCCGAGGCCAGGTATACTAGGTAAATGCTAAACTCTTGCCTTAACAAATTGGCAATAACATTATCACCTTCGAGAAGATGTTGAAATTTACATTCAACCTGTTTTGGCTTGTGTGTAATCTCTTTATTAAATTTACGCACAGCTTCTGTAATGTTCTGAACAGAATACATGTTTGTTTACAAGTAACCGATGTGCATATTAAATATATACTCGCTAAAACCGATTTTCTTTTTATAAATAAATTATTTTTGTAACCAGATACCGTTTTTCACACTATTTTCCTATATTATGAACAAAGCAAGTTGAAATATTGACCTAAACATATTTAAACAAAAAATTAAACTTTAATAGCTGGATTTCAGCTATAAATTTGTGTGCTGGCAGTGGTTACTGTAACAGATAGGGGATGTAACCACTGCAGTGAGTTTGAAATTCTAAGGTATGTATGCTTTATTCTGAACCTTATGTCGTTTTTAGCTCGTCAAATAGCTAATCAACCTTTTGATTGTAAACACCGGCTGATCGTCTGTCAATGCACTTCATAGTCTAGGAAAACTACACAAAATAAAAATTGCATCGAGATTATAGGTACCTTGAGAACACGATACTTGAGGATAATGCTGCTGATGGGGTCATTGTCGTATCGGATACTACTGAAAGGAACCTGGGGTATATTTATGTATACAGAAACGTACCTTAAAATCTTTGAATTCCAGAACGTCCTCTAAATATACAGAAACGTACCCGGACAAACAAGATCTCATTGGCGGAATTGAAACAATTTAGGACTTGATAAAACAACTACTGAAACAATATTGTTTATCATTAGCTATTGCGCTTATGATTGATCTTAAAAAACATATTTAGGCTGCCATAGTTAGTAATAAAATACAAACGTATTGTCGTAAAACTGGCAGTTGTAAATCATCAAACCCCGCGCAAAAATGTAAACAAATATGCAGCTCGTCATTCAAAAAGTGTTGGTCAAATATTTAGACCAACTGTATTCCTTTAAGGCGGAGGCGCCCCGTGTGGTTCTCGGGGGCCCCGTTTGGTCACGGGGCAAAGAATAGGGCCACTGCAGATCCCTTTGGAGGGATAGGCAGAGGGGTAGAATCCCCCCAAATTCATGTTCCATCTTATCATTTTTTGTTCATGTTCATTAAAGGTCTTCATCATGATCCCTGCATTGTTTCAGGTGCTATCTCGCTCGCATCAAAAGAGCAGTGGCAGAAAAACAATAACGTGGCTCCAGCGTAAATGGAGTTTCTACGATAGAATTTGCAGCAACTCTGCAGTTCAGGGTGAGAAGGTTCTCGGCCCATTTTCCATATTTTATCTCGATGTACATGGAAGATGAGCCTGGCATGTTCATGCCTTTTAGGTGCCATATAACCTTTTCATGTGTTGGTGCACCTTAAAACCCCAATTCAATTCAATTAAGGCGGAGGCAACTAAATCAATTAAACTTTGTAAACAATGACAGTTTCGTTTCCGTGAAATAACAGAACGCGTTTCGGACACGTTTTACGACATTGTATTTTGTCTCGGGTACATTTATGTATATTTGTCATTTTTTTATTTATTGATTTTTTACTCTTTTTTTTATTATTATTTTTTTTTTTTTAAAATATACATATATTTTTTTGTTAAATATATATTGATATATATTATTTTTTAATTATTTTTTTTTAAATTTTAAACATTATTTTTTTTGTTTAATTTTTTTTTTTTTTTTTTTTTAATGCCCTGATGGATTTGACGAAAGATAGCAGGTAGCATTGGTATGATTATTTAGATGTGCCTATAGCTATTTTTTCAGGTTCGTTGATTTTTGATGGAGTTACGGCCCTTGACAATTTTACTTTAAATTTCTCGTCGGCGCTACTCCTCCTTAACGCCTTGTTGGATTTCGAGGAAACTTGGCAGGAAGCATCGGTAAGATGTCTAGTTGTGCATATCACGCTTTTGTTCCAGTTCACTGATTCTTGACGGAGTTATGGCCCTTTGTCATTTTTATTTTAAATTTCTTGTCGCTGTTACTCCTCCTAAACGGTTTGTTGGATTTCTACGAAATTTGGCAGGAAATCTCGGTATGATGTCTGGTTGTGCAAATCGCGGTATATCAATAAAATATTGGACAAGTTCGGAAAAAAGAAATACTGATGGAAATTTTATGACGACAACCCTTGATATAAGAGCTGTTTTAGCCAGTAGAGCGGCTACAGGCCCTCTTGGGCCTCTTGTTTATAATAGAAACTAATAAAATATAGTGAAACCTCCAGGACCGCTGCCTTTCTTAAGCTAGTTTTTGGATGCAAAACCCCTGCTATCCACAGCACTACCGGGACAGTCAAAAGTTCAAAGCCCTGTTCTTTACACCTGCTATGTCCCGGAGTGGGGGCAGGGGTTACAAATGACTAGAGTTTTGTTTTTGTAAATGTTTCAGCCTTGTAAGGCATAGGGATGCAGACTGGATATGGTGGTCTGTCACAGGTCAAATGGTCAGTGAATTCAAACAGTCAAAGTGAATAATTAATATCAAAACTGTGTGAGCATAGTATAAAGTTTAGAACCGTTAGGTTTACTTATCTTCTGATTTGCTTTAATGGTATGAAAATTATATGGGTACAAAACTTGTAACATAGCTGAAAATAATATATCTCTAAGTGTTATAGTATTGAAAATACGGTCCGGACAAGCATTTTCTGTGACAGAGGTCACAGTGACCTGTTTTTGGTACGCGACACACCGCTATCCCAAGTATATCCACATACCAAGTTTGGTATCTCAAACTCTTATAGTATTAAAAATATGGACCGGACAAGCATTTCGGAAGGACGGACGGACAGGGTGGAAACCTATAGGGGGGGGGGGGGGGGGTGACTAATTAACTGACATGTGAAATCAGCAGTTACATTATGCTCAATGTTAAAAAGTTTTGCAACCATATTTACCTGTTGCTAACTTTGTGTTGGCATCCCAAATTCTGTTGTGTCTCTTCCCAGTTGGTACATTGTTATTGTAGCCGCACTGTGTATTACTGCATGGAACTGATGAAAAGAAGAATTTTCAAAACTGATTACTAACTTCCATGGTAAGGATGTATTACTTACTTTCAAATATTCAGAGGTTGAGGACAGTAAGCTTATATAAAACAATATTTTTATGATCAGTGATTTTCATTTATAAACATTAATAAAATATACATCAGAGTGGTCAAAGCTATTGAAATTTAAGAGGCAATAACTTGTCAGCCCAAAATTCCACTGGCATATGTAAATTTCAAAATGTTCACTACCCTGAATGACAGTGGTACTAGCCCCGAGCTATCGGGTTAAATTGTCAACAGTTTATAAGTAAATTTGTTTGCGTACAATTTCAGAGATGTTTAGCTTTAATACACGATATTAAGTGTAATTAAACCTTGTGTGAACAATGAAAGGTTTAGAATGTTCTGTGTCTGAAAAGTTGGCTGTCCGATTAGTGCATCTGGAATGTCACTTGCTTCTCACCAATGGGACTAGGGTTCAATCCTCGGCCGGGACATATGTGAGGTGACACGGTGGTCACCAAATCAGACAGGTCGGTTTTCTCCGGTTACTACGGTTTCCTCCCACACGATAAACCACAGTTATGCTTACATTCGTGCCAACGATAGTAACTGACATATGTTGTAAAAACTTGTTTCGCGATTGTTGTAAAATAAATGAAGTTTATACTTTACAGTGGACAGTGAAGACCCTTGTCTGAATAGTGCACAAAGCACAAATTGAAATTGCAAAACAAGCACTGAAAAAACAACCTTTTATAATTGCGGACAATCCATATGTGATTATCCCAATGGCATGTGACAGCTGAAGTGGCACACCACACTTTTTGCAAGAAGATAGGGCATCAGCAAGAACACCTAGCTCAACAACCCTTCTACCTGTCCGCCAGTCTCCAGCTCTCTCGTCAACCAAAATGTCATCCGCAATATTTGACAGGTCAGGTACGTCATTCTGTGACGAAAGGCCTTTAAAAAGAGGAAGAAATAATATTGTAGAAGATATTTTCATGATTTCATCATGTGACTAATATGACAACTGACCAATAACACCTGACTGGGGAAAAAGATGTTCTTAGACTTCTAACCTGCAAACACTTCCCCTGTTTGAATCAGTGGTAAAGTCTGAGGTGACATGTCATACTTGACCCCTCGAACAATCTGTATACACCACGGGTACAATCCTGTATACAGTAATGTATACAGTAATGTACCAGACTTTAAATCTTGCGAGATCTTATCGTATTTTGAAAATTCTAACATTGATGTTTTGTGTGTATTTTCTTTAAAAACAATCAACTATACTGAAAACAAGTGTATCTGTTAAACTTATTATAAAAATATTGAAAAGCTTTATTATATTTTAAAGTAAATAACAATAAAACTATTTTCAAGCATTTGACACGCGACCTTCACTCGAGATCTGCAATAGTGGGGTACAATCCTGTTTACAGGAATGTATGTGGGGGTACATTCTTGTAGACAACGGTGCGGAAGGGCTGTTTTTAATAAATCCAATATTAGTAATAAATGTTGCTAGATGTAAAATGCTCAAATTACAATGACCAACCTGAGCAAGTAACATAATTTTACTTTCGTTTTCGCCAAAAATATGCACTACTGAAGTCTTAGAAAATATGAAATTTCAGAGAACATTTCGTGGGCTTAGCGCGAAACTAGTCTATCTGCATTTTCCGAAATTATCGAGGAGAAGCAAAAAACTGATTATTATTGCAATGAAAATAATTATGGGCATTTTATTAAGCAATAACATCAAACAAATCAATTTATCACTTAAATATCTGATTTTTTAAAAGAAAAAACATGATTTAAAGATTTTGTCAAATAGACTAGTTTCACGTCAAATTGGAGATAATGTTGAAAATAATATTAGCGCGAAACTAGTCTATTTGCCCCAAAATTACTTTTTAAGCCATTATTCTGGTCTAGATTGACAAGTAATGATATGTTATAAAATAATTTAATAGAATTTTACCTATATAAACCAACCTTTTAGGTTAAAAGACTTATTTTAAGTTGCATACTGGTACTGTTGTATGAGTCTGAATAAAGTTCATCTGATTTATAGTGGTAATGTAATGAAAATGATGTTTGTATTATACAAAGGTTTGGGTCCAAGGTTATAAAACTCTTATTCTACTCCATGCTCAAATCTCAAAACCAAAATCACTCAAAATTGTTTAAGAGTGTTGACTCAGATGTATATAAAGGCTTGCATGGATCTGTATGACGTAATTTAAAATATAAAATAATTTCAGTTCAAAGCATAAAAAGGTTTAACGGTCGAGCGCTGATCAGGAAAAAAAATTTATAACCTCAGACAAAGAACTCTGGACCTTTTTATCCAAATGTTCTGTTACTCTGGATTTAATATCATAATGAGGTTTATTTGTGATACAAAGTATTGTACATTACATTATAAACCATTGTAATGTTAAGATTGAATAGTTGGTATTACAGCCTAGACAAAAGTGCATGTAGGAGTAATAGGAAGTCATTAATTGGTGTGAGATATTCAACACAATTAAAACAAAATAATCACAAGAAGAGGATTTTAATCTGGTACTCAGTTCATCAACAGAGTAACAATCAGACAAACAATAATATTAATAGAATATTTGAATCTAGGTAGGTTTAATAGTACATTACTGAACATGAACACAATCACAAACAAATATCCGCTGCGATATATAATTATGAAATTCAGCTATTGTAATGTTAAATTATTTTATTATTTATAAGTGCTTATCATTTCTTTGTGCGACATAGGTGCTTAAGTCTGTTTTGCTTATAGTTAAATAGCAACTCATAAAAAATTGAAAATAAAATTGACTAATCAGTTAAAGAACATTGTTCATAGCACAGAGAAAAAAGTTCTAACATCTTTATAAATTTATCTTTAAATCTTTATTTGTTTTACAATTATTCTCTCTTCTTCATCTAAAACAATCAAAACTCTGGTCTATTTGCACACTATAGTATCCCATAGTATGGCAATCACCACACTTCATCCAGCGAGATGGGTGTTGGTCTCAGGCTAAAACTTTCCAAATATTGCTGACAGCAGGAAATCAAATTCGTCCGCATTAAAAACGTGTCGAGGGTTTTTTAACAGCTGATTGTATCCAGGTTATGTCCTTTTTAAGAAATTTATAAACACAATCGAACGAACTTGTCACCATAGCAATGTTCACTTTCTGAGTGTTCATAACCAAGACTCATTGGTGTTCTCATTAACAGCTCAGGGTATGCGTCTGGAAGGATTCTAGACGTGAGAATCGTGGCTCTTAGGCCAAACAAAATAATATGTGTGGTTCAGGTAACATTGGGGAAAAAAATAGGGTAGGTAGGTAGGGATTTTATTTTATTTTATTTTTTTATATATTTTTTTCTCTCGACACGTTCCAAAAATAGGTCAAACACAGTGTTTTAATACTTTTGTAATACTTTGCTTAATATGTTTGTTTGGTTATTGGCTCTTTATACAACCAGGACAATATTTAAAAAAAATGTAGCATGTCAGAGCAAAATAAATTCATTTGACTAAAATAAAAATGCACATATCTGTTTTTAAGTCCTTTTTGAAAGTGAAATATATTAAAAAGAAATTGACAAGAGGGTTGCAAAGATGCAAAGTCTGCACTTCTGGAGAACATTGATATTTAAACTATTAAAATTTATTATAATATTTCACCCTTAATAACGTACATAGTTCAAAGAAAACGGCTTCACTTTTATTTAAATATGTTCATGATCGTGTCACATGTTTAAAAAATACCTCGAAGTAGCAATGCAAACGCATTTTTCAAATTAGAAAATATTGGAAAACTGATTAGTATTTTCTAAATAGTATCATCAAAATAGTCCATTGAGGAAAAAAAAGTAAGTTTATGAACCACCCCACATGCAAAAAAAATATTTTTTGTGTCCAACAATTGCCAAAATGAATAATCCTTTTTATCAATTTTTATGAAAAAAGCAACCTAGCTGATAAATATTGTTTTTTTCTTTGCAATGAAGTCATGCAGATCTTTATTTACAAAGTAATGTGTCAAATGAATGTTTCTTTCCCTTTTTCTTTTAAATATGTGCTACTATTTTCACAAGTTGGTGTTAAACCCGTCAACCCGTCATCTTTGCTATGTAAACAAATGAGTACTCGCGTTAGATGGCCAACATGACTTATCGTGACAATGTCAAGGTAAAATTTGAACAATTCTGAAAAATGAGTAAATTAGCCTAAAAAAGCCAAAAGTTCTTTCTTGATGAATGATAACATGTGTATGAAATATTTAAAGTGTTATTTCACTAAAGAATTCATGAGAATTATTAGTGGGAACAAGTTTCTAGTCCGAAATAAGACTCGAAAAAGACGATCTTGTTTGTAGTACCACGCATGCGCATTACAGTCACATGACAAGAGTTGTCTTTTCTGATGTTAGCAGGTGTTGAAAAATGCGCAAATACACCACGAGTACGTCATTTTTTGTGAGATTAAATATAAAACAAATTGAAGATCAATTATTGAAGTACTTTATTTGTACATAAACTAGAGCGTAATCATCCGATTTAATACTGAACTTCCGCACTTCGCTTCCATTTATTTTTCATCTACCAATAAATAACAAAAGCCGTGAGGTCAATTACGTAATGTATGCAGTGTTTTCTTCCTATATTCAACATAAAAAGTTCCACTTTTTAGTGTCTTAGCAATTAAAAGATGCGTAATTTGACGCACCCAACTCCAGGTTGGGATATTCCTAAATTCTAAATATAGCTTACGCGGCGCCACCTATCGGGTTTTGCATTGCTGCTCGAAGGGACTTCCATCTCCCATATTCTTATAGGCGAAACACTGAAATGAACTGGTTTTTAAGCCAGAATCGTGGTGATTTTCTTGAAATATATCGATCAATGTAGCTTGGTTTACGACTGCCTTCATCATTTTTTTTTCCGGGCCGTGAATACATCTTTCGAAAGTAAACGCGAACACGGTCGCCGCCATGTTGTATTATGCGTTGTTTCGTACTCGCGGCGTTTCGTACGTCGCGGTGTTTCGTACTCTTTACCGAACGTACCAACGAAAATTCGTTCTCAACCCGAAAAAAATAAATAGGGTCGGCGATTCGGCGGTAAATAAATAGGGTCGGTCGGGTTACCTGAACCACACATATTATTTTGTTTGGCCCTATGATAGTATGTGCCTATCTATGGTAGGTACATACAGTAAGAACTGTGATTATTGCAACTAGAAGCAGCCAAACCACTTATTTCCAGGTTGGTTATTTGGAAATGTGGTAGGTCTACCATAAATTTCAGGATACGCATGACATCCCCAGGAAATTTACGTTTGGTTAGGGATAGCAAATTTCTGACATGAGCTGAGCATAACGGGCTGACGTATCCTCCTCCCCTTTGGTCAATATGGGCGTCCGTCCTGTCCTAGTCGGTGTTTCTGCGACCCTTAAAACAAATTATCTAATAATGTCGTCCCTGGCACACATTAAGCCTTCTCGCAGCCATTCTACTCATTGTCCTTTGACGTAAATCGTCCATTGGCGGACAGCCTGTATAGCCATGTAGCGGCATAGCATGGTATTCTCAAATACTCACGTAACATTGAAATTCGAAAATTAGGAAGTCATTAAATACTGCTTTAAAATGCTTGGAATTTGTCAGATTCAATGATTTTACATCTTGCCTTTCAAATTGTCCAGCGGGAAAGGGTATTTTCACCCCACCCCAGGGAGTACGTTCAACAAAAGCCATGCTACGTATATTAGCTGTTAGATCCGTTGAGAATTTAACTTCTTTATAGCATGCAAAAAAGAGCAAAACTTTCAATACTATCTTAAATAAATATGTGTTTTATGAAGGTGTCGATAATAACAAAGTTATATAAAATTATATTCCTGTTTTCGACATCCTTAAATTATTTTTGGACAAGATCAACTACATTATTTTAAGCTATTTTTCGAAACACTTTACTGGTCAATTTTGAACTGTAACATCATGGAGAAAGTGTTATATCTATAAAATTCAATGAAATTTTAAAAAAAATCACATATCACTCATCTTAACTCAATTGATAATTTGCGGTGATTGAAGTTTGAAGAACCATAGCTTCCGATAAAAACATGATGATGTAATAGATCAGAAAAACATTTAAAACAAATTTAAAGAGAGATTACATGGGATTGTCGATGTTGGGAAGGTGTCGATGTTAGGCTACATTACTCTATATATACATGTAGATAATCAAAATATGTTTGTTTTTTCTTTGAAATATTTATTGAACTATGAGTTATGGCCCCTTTTATCAAGTAGCACCTTATTGCATACACAAATCTTTGAAGATATCTGTGCATCAAGGTGATATTTGATCTATATGCACATACCCTTCCAGCTGTTATATACTGTTACATGTATTTGTAAAATAGACCTCAATATGTATTCCGTTTTAGTTATAAAGTTATGTTTATATAATATTTTGGTATTTTAACAGTCTTCAGCCGTTAAAATACTAATAGTAGGCTGCACTTTTTATTTTTTTGATGCATAAGGATTAAGTTGCAAAGTAGTTTGGATTTATTTACATACATTGCATGTTTACACAGTCATGTATATGTAACTGAATGAATTAAATGATACTTTAAAGAAAATATAATGATGAGAATATTTAAATGCGTTTTAACTCGGGTATAATCCATTTTTTCGTTGAATGCTACTGCAGCATTAAACTACTGCAGCATTAAACGGTCCAATGGCCTATATGTTCCTATCAGATACATCTGGCACTGTAAGGCAATCCTTTGGGTGTTGGTATTCCTTCATAATATGGATGGAATTCTTCGGGTATAAGCCTCCTTTTGCATTATAGAGACAGTAGATCTTCCTTCTTATCTTTCTATATTGGTATTTTATAATTATGGCGACTTTCCAGCTTCTTCTGGTGGAGGAAGACCCCAGGTGCCCCTCCGGGCAATTTTCGTGCACGGGCGGGCACCTGGGTAGAACCACCGACGTTCCGCAAGCCAGCTGGATAGCGTTTAACGTTCAAAAAACCATGTTTAGTTTTACCCATTTTTGTAGGTCATTTTTGTATTCGAGCCTTTCGAGGTCAATAACGCGAAAAGCAGTCTGTGTTGAAGGGAGATAAATCCCGATGTCGTAAAAGTAAAATGGCAGTGGAATAGAATGTAGAACTTATAAAAAGAAAGCGACATGCTACAGGCTGTTGTTTAATAACATTCAATTGTTTATTATTATTTGGAAAGTGATTTTGGAACATCTTCCCACTTTTTACAACATCCACAAACGCGTTGCGCAAAATTATGCGCAGATCACGCTAATTCGTCACCAGAGGGCACCCTTAAGTCGGATTGGCAATAAAAATAAAATCGGGATTTTTAAATTTTATTTTTATTTTTTTTGGGCTAAAATAGGGCAGGCTCTTCAAATAAAAAAAAACTCTGGCCTAAATAAGTGTTAAATTTGAACCCTGTTATTTTTGGGGAACAAGGGAACATTGTCTGTTATTTTCAGAAAACATTTAATAAGGAAACATGAGTTGACAGGAAAAACAATTTTAACATCTAGTTTTAATAGACTTTGCCAGTCCTGATCCTGGTCTCCTCTGCACCTTCCGTAGCAAAAAAAGTTAAAACCCAAAAAAAATTCCGCAGAAAGTGTTAACCACTTAGGCCAGACCAATTTGATGACTTGGATTACGGATTTTTTCCCGGGAATGTGAAGTTGAAGGAGGAAGGAATAATAAATAAAAAAATAATAATAATCAAAATAATAATAAAATAATCTGGCACACGTGCATATTTCAACTAAGAAAAAGACACCGGACAGATAACCAAAACCATGTGTGATGTACCAAACAAACTTTACTACAGAGACAAAAGAATAAAATGCAGTGTACAGATAACCAAAACCATGTGTGATGTACCAAACAAACTTTACTACAGAGACAAAAGAATAAAATGCAGTGTATCAAGCAATAACTGAGTGGTACATTTGAAATTGAATGCTGAAAATTGAATATACACACACACGCACGCACGCATGCAAACTGTACGGAGTATTAAAACATTATGACAATACCTTCATCATAATATAAATCAAGACTAGTTTTCAAAGACATCATGACATAAATCAAGACTAGTTTTCAAAGACACAAACTATACATGTAGGTTCAACTGTCAGACTAGAACTTGTAAAACTACAACTATTAAATACCTGAATACATGATCAATGTAATATCTACCCCCATCCCCCTCCTAAACACTCGCATCCCTAGGCTATGACACACACACATGCACACACACAAACACGCAGTGATTTTTTTTGGTAGGTTTTACTACCGAATATCGGCGGTTTCCCCTAGAAATAATTTCCCAATTTGCTGCATATTTTCCCAATTAGAATGATAAACAAATTTGAAATAGTAAATTAACTCTTAAAGTATAGGAAAAGTGCTTTCCGTAAGCGTATTTCATTGTAATTTCCGTGAAAACCTATATCGTCGTACAACCAGGTTGGGGTAAAAGCCGTACTGTACCTCGATAAAAATAATCATTGTGCTGAATAGCTAGTTCATTATCTAGAACATTCGGCGCTTTTACCCCCTCTGCACAACAACCTTGTAGTCGCGCGCGCACCTGCTATCCAATGGGCGTCTCGCTTTTATATTTTGTCACCTGAATCAATCGAACGCTTTAAATTAGCATAGTATTATACGAAACAACGACGAAAGGCGTTTTTTAACCAAGATTTTCTTCGATATCAACAAACTCCATCATGTCATCACATAATTCAAAATATTATGTAAAAAAGTTAAAAAAGCAGGACGCAAAGGGCTTGCAGAGCATAAGCTCTTTGTTTAAAAAGCTGAGTGGGAGTCCGATTCCGACGGGTGGTGATAAACCCGACAAATGTGACTCTGACAAACAGATTTCGTCAGAAATATCCGCAGACCTGTACTGAAATTTCCTAACCTACGAGTGACAAAAAAAAAGAAAGCTATCTTTTTGAATGACTGAATTACAATAATAACATATTATGAGCAATAAATGCCTTCAAAGTACTTTGTTTTCATGTAGACAATACTGATTATTGAATTCTGAAAATTTCCCAATTTTGTAAAAACGCCGCTAAATTTTCCCAATTGAAAAGGTAGAGGTACCTTTGAAAAAAGGTAAACAAATCACTGACACGTGCACGCACACACACACACATGCACGCACAAACACACACAAATGCACACACACACGCACGCATGCAAACTGTATGGAGCAGGGTTCAAACTAGGCCTGGATTTTAGGGAGAAGGGAAGGACTTCTCCCTCCAAAGAAAATAGAGAGAAGTGACCAAAAAATAGGGAGAAATGAGGAAGACACGATCTCTTAAATTAAGCGCGCAATCGGTTATTTTTAATTATTAACTGATATACATGTATACACCCTATTGGTTATAACCTTTTGATTATTTAAGAGCATGCTAGCTGTTTCAAATTTAATGTGTTTATTAGTTTTATTCACACTCACAGGCGCTCTTTACTTATTATACTGTAACTATAGAAGGAAGGACAGATAGAAGAATTAATATAAATATATTGCATGTATCTTTATTTATTCATATTTCTATCAATTTGTATGGAGTTCTATGAAGGGTGTAAATACGATTCTCAAACTTCTTCCTAAAAGGCTTATTCCTCATTAAGACCTATAAGACCAATTTATGTGTTTTGTTTCCCAATTGTATTAGCTAAAAACAATATTTAATAAAAAAATGTTTTTCCTCCATCCAAACTTATGTACCTATCCGAACTACTATGACACCACACTTTTCCGGAAGTAAAATATTGCCGAAAATTCAGTAGAAATGTCATCTATTATTAACTCTTTTTCATGCATTTGTTTGTTTGGAATGCCAAAAGGTCCGTTTTATCAAACAATTAAGAAAACACAACTGTAATCATTATTCGGTGGTATCATTTAATCACCTCAGGTCAATTAACTTCAGATTGTTGTTTCGTTTCGATCACATTTTCAACACGCACTTGTCTAACTGTAACAGAACCTTTGATTGGTCAATTGTTCAGTTATATACGCAGTCTCATTGGATAAGGCGTGCAGTGTTTTAGGCAGAAATTCAAGAACTGGGTGTGCTAATATTCAAACAGGGTGTGCAAAATAATTTGCTAACAAGTGCTATGCACCAATTTGCGACAAGTGGTGTCTCTGGGGTAATTTACTTTTACAGATAAAGGTGAAAAAAATACATCTTAGATCGTATTTAGTCTATAAATGTATACGAAACATAACAATATTGAGAAAGTAAGAGTTTGGAAGTGTTGCTGAGCAAAACAATTTTTTTTTTACCCCACCCACTCCCCCAAATATTGGCCGCGATTTTTCAAAAACGGCCGTGCAAAAGACGGCTGCACGGTTGGCTGGCTAATACACTGAAGGCGTGTGTATTCCCTGTACAGTCTAATTTGTAAACAAAAAATGGCGAGGTGCGAAAATTGCCTGGTGGGATATCATAGTTGTAGGAAAGTATGCTCCCCGCGGGGTTTCTGCTGTGATCGATCAAAGCAATTAACATAATCCCTTCCCAGATATGTCTACGCCTGTCCTGAGACATAAATAACAGGTCAATTAAAGGACTGGTTACACTTCGCTTGAGAAAAAAGCGAAGTGGTCAATCTCAAGGCGACAACTTCGCCGTCGGCTAAAAAAAAAGCGAAGTCTTAAAGTTCCATATATGTTATTTAAGCTGCATGTATGTGTTACCTAGTTCTGACCTAGTTCTGACATCGTTCAGACCAAGAGATTAGCCTCCATGAAAACACGCAAGCTTCAAAATTTAGGTACAAATTCCGGAAATTTCGAGGGTCGGGTGAATTTTTTTAATTTTTTTTTTACTTTTTTTACTTTTGAAGTTCGGCGGGTCCGTAAGGCCTAAAAAAAAAATTTAGTGGTTCTGGTAACATGTTCAAAATTGGTAGGTAGGTAGGGTAGGTCGGATTTTTTTTTTTTTTTTTTTTAAGAATTGTTTTTTATGAACGCAAAGAAGATACACTGAATTATGTACTATAATTACTGTAATTATAATTGTTTTCTATTTGCTCTACACTTGTGTACATACCGAGGGCTCGGCGCAAGACTATGGTAACTGCTTTTTTCCTTTTTTTACAGGAGAAGGTAAAAACTGAATATCTTCCATAAAATTTGATCATTATAAAATGTCTTTGAGATTTAAGTTAATAAATAGATTCCTTTTTAAATTATTTCGAAAGCATTTATTAATTTCCGAGTTATTTGAAAATATTTCACTTGCAATAGTCTTGCCACTGAAAACTGATATCCGCGAATGTATTTAAATTGGCAAGACTATGGTAAGTCAACTTACCATAGTCTTGCATGGTATTTTTAATCTTTTTTTTACTCAAAACACATTGCGAGACTATACCAAATTAAATACCAAACAAATGCTGAACACAGGTAATGTTGTTACCATGTTTTATTCAATATTCTATAAGAAATTGTGATCTTTGAATAATGATCACAATGGTAACTTCATTTTGTTTTTTTCAAACTTAACACAAACATCATTTTCATTTTAGTTTTCAGGTTTAAATAGCATACTAAGATAATGACTACACAATCATATAAACTTAATAAATATTTATATCATTAGATATATTTTTTAACATTATCGAGATATTGTCTGTAATAGTAATGTAATTCTTTGGTGCGTTCAGTTTTAGATGAACATTAGGATTATTGTTATATTTTTTTTGAATAAAAAAATTACTAAAATAGGATTAAGAAATTTCTTTCCGAGTGAAATATTACTCATTTAGCTTATATTGTGCTGAGCATGTCTCTGATCATTTTGTAAATCCATATAAGCCATACCCTACAATTGATAAACATTCTACTGTGCATTTCAGGGTACCTATGCGTCGAATATGAATCAAGATTTTTTTTTATTACTTTCTATATGTTTTCATACCTGATATGATCGAAAAGAATGAAAACGGATGCTCCTGAATCTGTTTTCAATCTTCGCGTAGCCATCCTCTAAGCTTCGCAAAGCAAAAAGTTCATTTTGAATCCCCCGTGTTTACATGTAATTTTATTGACAGCCGAAAACCAAAATGGCGACGGCAGAAGATTTCATTTTTTTCTAAGGTAGGGCAACTTAAAAAATCAGTTGACCAACAGTGGTGTAAATTACAAATTATAAAAGCAGTAAATGGTTTTCATTTCAAAATAAAGGATAAGTATGATTGATTGCTGGTGGTGCTAAACATTGAACAACAACACCACTGTGCATAACCTATATCTTACTTGGTACATCTGAACCCTAGAAACAGACATGCGCAGACGACAATTTCTAAAAATAACGTCATGTTGTTTTAATTTGTTTTAATTTTTACAATAGAAACAATGGGGTCAAATCAATTTTAGGCTTTGTGAAGCATACCGGATGGCTATGACAGGAGCGTCTATTTTCATTATTTCTAACGTATCAGGTATGAAAACAAAGTAAGCAATAAAAAAAACCTCTATGCATATTTGAGCACAGGCATCCTGAAATGCACAGTAGATTAAAATATCCAAAATCAACTTCAATAATATAAGATCAATAACATTATTTTATCTCAGATAATAATACTAGGTTATTTAATTTGTACCAAGTTCTGTACAAGGTAAGGAGTGGAATATTAATTATCAAATTTCAATAAACAGTAAAATTGTTTATAATTTTTTACAACCAAATTATTTTAGTGACAACAGTAACTGTTACTGATTTGACCAGTCCTAAAGCATCATAAAAATGAAACCGTTTTAAAAATAAATTCTATTTAGTTTACATTTGCCATACAATGTTCACATATATATCAATATTATATTATCTTGTTCATAACAGTGTTATTGCATGACAAATGTTTAAGGAACTCTTAAATTATGTTTAATGACAAAGATAAAGTGTTACATTAATATTTAACTAGTTAAAACAGATACATTTATTGTCCACAAATATTTTTCAAAAAAGCTGGCAAAATTTATAATATGAACAATATGCATGCTCTCTTTTCATTAAACATTAATTAGAGAATAAATAGGTATTTAATAAGATGACTTATTATGTACTCATTCACATGAACATGCAAGTTCAATAATTTCATATCTCATTAGCCTCAACAAACACTAAATCTATAACTATGATTTTGCTTAACTATGAATTATCAAGGGATCATTCTTTAAAAAAAATGAAAATGATCAAACATAACAGTAGTGTACTTTAATTGTACACTGTTAATTTTTATTTTTCGTCCGGTATTCATCATCCATTTCATGGGGCAAAAGCAAAAAGAAAGGGCGGTGGACCCTTGGAATTATTCCACTTTTACAGTGTCCGTAGATCTATTTACTTTGCTTTTGCAATTGGATTCCCATCCGTGCTCAGTCGATCTCTTCAAAAGGAGATCAGTAAATTTGGGCTTTGAGCGCTGTCTGTAAAACAAGTTCACAGAATAGACGGGACCCTTCTTTTTTTTTTCATAACTCACACAGACATCCAATAGGTCTTTTATTTGTTTGTGAAAGGCCAAAATAAATTTCAGTGTTGAATATGTTGTCATAAACACCCAATGACACCTTTGCAACCCCTTCACTGTCACACTCTTCACAGTACAACCTTACATTTTTGCAAGAAAGTCCTGCAGGAAGATAGCTTTTATTACTGTCCTTTCAACAGTATTGGCTCACAGTTGTATTGAAGGATTTGATAGGAATTCTTTCCCTTTCTTTCTGATTTTCGGGTGTTCTGTTTGGTGGTGAATCATGCCGACCCGACCCCGTTGGTCATCTTGGCAAACCCCAACAGAATTTCTCTTTTTATGTGCAGTTGCAACCATTTGGTCACTTATACTTGTGTTGCCGAAAAGAATGTTTTACAAACCCGAATACTTACCCTGGATTTGAATATGGCAAAGTCCAAACAATTGAATGTTGACGAATCTCTGAGCTTTTTGATTTTCTGGTATTTTTTTCTTTTGAATTGAATATTCGTCAATAAAAGTTTATTAATATCTCCAAGACTCCAAAGGTGTGAAAAATGTGCTCACGGTCCTCTTCAGAAATATTGTTCTTACATTTAAATTTACGTTTTTGACCGCAACCTTCCTTCATTAACTTTCCACTGTGTGTTTTCCCAGAATACAACTTCAGCCCGAGTTTCAATTTTGTTTTGAAATGTTTCTTTTCTATTTTGTTGGATTTCTTTTCTTTCCCTACTCTTTGTACCTAAGTCATTACCTAACTTCCCTTTTCAGGAACGGCCTGGTTTGTTATGTAACTTAGGCTGAACTGTATCAGTGCTACCACTCCCCTGACTATGCGACTCGGACTGAACCGTATCAGTGCTACCACCCCACTGACTATGCGACCCGGACTGAACTGTATCAGAGCTACCAACCTCTTGACTTTGCGACTCAGACTGAACTGTATCAGTGCCACCACCCCCATGACTGTGACCCGGACTGAACTGTATCAGTGCTACCACACCCTGATTATGCGACTCGGACTGAACTGTATCATTGCTACCACCCCACTGCCTATGCAACTCGGACTGAACTGTATCATTGCTACCACCCCACTGATTATGCAACTCGAACTGAACTGTATCAGTGCTACCACCCCTCTGACTATGCAACCTGGACTGAACTGTATCAGTGCTATCACCCCCTTGACTTTGCGACTCAGACTGAACTGTATCAGTGCTACCAACCCCCTGACTATGCGACCCGAACTGAACTGTATCAGTGCTATCACCCCTTGACTTTGCGACTCAGACTGAACTGTATCAGTGCTACCACAACCTTGACTTTGCAACTCAGACTGAACTGTATCAGTGCTACCACCCCTCTGACTATGCGACCCGGACTGAACTGTATCAGTGCTATCACCCCTTGACTTTGCGACTCAGACTGAACTGTATCAGTGCTACCAACCCCGACTATGCGACCCGGACTGAACTGTATTAGTGCTACCATCCCCTTGACATTGTGACTCAGACTGTACTGTATCAGTGCTACCACAACCTTGACTTTGCAACTCAGACTGAACTGGATCAGTGCTACCAACCCCCTGCTATGTGTCCTGGACTGAACTGTATCATTGCTACCACAACCTTGACTTTGCGACTCAGACTGAACTGTATCAGTGCTACCAACCCCCTGACTATGTGACCCGGACTGAACTGTATCATTGCTACCACCCCCTTGACTTTGCGACTCAGACTGAACTGTATCGGTCTTACCACAACCTTGACTTTGCAACTCAGACTGAGCTGTATCAGTGCCACCACCCCCATGACTGTGACCCGGACTGAACTGTATCAGTGCTACCACATCCTGACTATGCGACTCCGACTGAACTGTATCATTGTTACCACCTCACTGACTATGCAACTCGGACTGAACTGTATCATTGCTACCACCCCTCTGACTATGCGACCCGGACTGAACTGTATCAGTGCTATCAGGCCTAAATTAAAATATTGTTTGTTTGCAGTTTGCGACCAACCCACGGCAAATCCGCCGACCCAAACAATTTTTTTTTTAATTTTTTTTTTTAATATCTTTTTTTTAATTTTTTTTTTTCAAGTTTTTTTGTTTCTTTTTTCTTGCATGTTCTGTTAATATCGATGGGCATGCGTTAATAATAAAAATGTTTTAAAAAAAAAAAAATATCCCTACCTACCGACCCACCCCTAAAAGCCATGGGTCGGAAACTGCAAACAAACAATTTTTTAATGGTGGCCTCACCCCCTTGACTTTGCGACTCAGACTGAACTGTATCAGTGCTACCACCCCCTTGACTTTGCGACTCAGACTGAACTGTATCAGTGCTACCACAACCTTGACTTTGCAACTCAGACTGAACTGGATCAGTGCTACCAACCCCCTGACTATGTGTCCTGGACTGAACTTTATCATTGCTACCACAACCTTGACTTTGCGACTCAGACTGAACTGTATCAGTGCTACCAACCCCCTGACTATATGACCCGGACTGAACTGTATCAGTGCTACCACCCCCTTGACTTTGCGACTCAGACTGAACTGTATCAGTGCTACCACAACCTTGACTTTGCAACTCAGACTGAACTGGATCAGTGCTACCAACCCCCTGACTATGTGGCCTGGACTGAACTGTATCATTGCTACCACAACCTTGACTTTGCAACTCAGGCTGAACTGTATCAGAGCTACCAACCCCCTGACTATGTGTCCTGGACTGAACTGTATCAGTGCTATCACCCCCTTGACTTTGCGACTCAGACAGCACTGTATCAGTGCTACCAACCCCCTGACTATGCGACCCGGACTGAACTGTATCAGTGCTACCACCCTCCTGACTATGCGACCCGACTGAAGTGTATCAACATTGGCAGGATTTTTACATCGATTGTCAATTAAACTATTTTCAGAATGGTTAGGACTGGTCAATTGAATTGAACTGAATGTTGTTGAACGGCTCATCAATACAGTATAAGTTATTTAGAGCCGCCCCAGAGAGAGAGGAAGGATACATAGGAATCCTAGGACAGTTGAGTCAAATCAAACAGACTATTTTCATCAGAAATAGAAACAGACAATGCAGATTCTTCATCATCAGAAACCGACATATCAGTTACTTCTAGTTCATAAATTATTTAATACCTCAACATAGGCAAAAAAACCACCCAATCTTATTATGGTTAAATTATATAATAAAATGTTCATTTTCAATGTATTGGGATTTACTGTAAGGCTTTCAAAAATGAAAACAATATACATACGTTTTTAATTTAAGTTCCTTTAAAAAAATATTCTTATAAAATATCAAAAAAAAGTTTTTTTAAGTTTTTTATTTTTTTATATTTTAATATATTTATATTATATCTGAAAGTGTTTTTTTATACCTTCAGGGTTCGACACTAACTTTTTTAAACGGGTAGTCCGCAGGACTAGTGACTTTAAAAATCTAGTAGTCCTCCGGAGAACTAGATGGTCCTTCCAAAAAACGGTGTATTTAGCAACAAAAAAAACAGGTGTATAACAGGAGACAAACTTCAAAGTGAACAGTGCCAAAAACCCTTTTCGTCTTGAAGATACCAACTGAAATTGTAAAACTTATTAATTCTTTTTCGGTTTCTCCCCAGGCAGACTTTTATCAGATTTAGATGTATTTTCAACCCTAACCAACTTGACAAATGTTGATCGAATGCAATATTATTCTGGTCTTCGTTTCATTTTTATTGAAAAATACTAATTATTCGACAATTACCCCAAACTTATTTTTCAGTCATACCCGCATTGAGTAACAAAACACAAAATCATTACCTTATCCCAGGGAGTAAGTATACAGGGAGGAGAAACGGGTTCATAAACACTCTAGTTTATCGATTTATGCTGTCGCGCTTGAACGCCGCCATTTACTATTTTATCGATACAGGTAAATCGATCATAAGCGCGTTAAATTTGAAAAGTTAAAATTTCAGCCAACCTCGCAAATAAGGCAGTTTTTACAGCCTCTTTTTTACGGCTTTCTGTTATAATCAACATCACGAAATTACCTTCTTGACAAAGATAAATATGTCTACTATTCACTTTTTGTTATTATTAATGCCTAATATAACCCATACTTTGTATCTCGTTTGCAATAGCTCCATACCATTTTTAATTTTAACGGAACCGTCTGGTAATGTGCTTTTATACATGCAAACAAATACACGCTCTGTATCAGAGGACACAATGTGATTAAATAATACTTATGTTTACATTTTGCACCTTTATCGAGTTTGTAAGTGTAATAATTTATAAGAATTTGTTGTTTTTCACACACGCGCGAAACAACCGGAAGTAGTCATTTTCACGCAGTAGTGAAACACGCGCGACAACATAAAACGGCAAAACGATCCGTTTCTCCTCCCTATATACTTACGGTACTCCCTGCTAATCCATAGATATAGATAAGTTATTGATGGCTATGACTAATCGTAGGATTCAATACATTTCCGTTGATTTCTCTCGTCTATAGAGCAATCACAAACAAACTCACTTTATACCAAACACATTTCTTTATTTCCTAATTAGCCATCGATAAAACACACAATAGAAGTTTGCGCTTTTGCTTATTGACGACCGCCGCAAAGGTTCTTTACAACTCACTGTGCCGATGTCAATCATACAATTATAACCGCCTTTTAAATTTATTTATCGCTGGAGAAATCATTTTCAAAGTATCTCGTCTAATCATAACCCCGCCCTTGCGTAGTAGTTTGTAGTACGATTTTTAATTATTCACCAAACGGAAAAATACGACGGCTTTGATTAGTTTACTTAAATAGAATGCGCACATGATCCACACATGATCTAATCACGTGATCGTCTAACGAGCAAACATGTCGGTTATATTCACATCTCGCCCCAGGCACACCGATAATGATCGATAACTAGGCTATTGCCCTGATTAGATAAGAGTCAGGTTGTTATTAAATGGTAATGGGGTTAAATAAGGTACTTGTGAAACACGAGATGATCCTGTAATTTAGAGGGTTTTGTTAATTATGAGGTTAATCACATTTGAAATTGCCGAAAATCACCCGAAAATGACGGCGACTCAAATTTCGCCCCACATGGATAGAAAAGCGAAGTCAGCCAAATCATAGCGACGTTTTAAGCGACTTCGCCTAATCGAGTGACCCCGGCCCTATATTAGGAATGTGTATTTTACGGCCGTAATATCTATAATGGGGCTCGAAAAATTACTAGTCCAACGGACTAGCCAACTTTCACTTTAGGTAGTCCTCCTGAAAAACAGGTGGGCACAGGACTAGCGGACTAGCGTTAGTGTCGAACCCTGACCTTCGGTTGGGATTTACTGCAAGGCTTTCGAAAATGAAAAAATATACATATGTTTTAATTTCAGTTTCTCTTAAAAACAGTTCTTATAAAATATCAATAATCTTGGTCAAAATCAAAAGTTTTTTTCTTTTTGTTAATTTTTTTTAAATTTTAAAAATATAGTTATATTATATTTGAAAGTGTTTTTTATACCTTTGGTTCCATTTTATATTATTTATTAAAAAAACCATTTCTGATTTGTAAAACATTTTCCATGCAATACTATGGCAACTGCAGTTGCCATAGTCTTGCACAATATTTACAATACAGCTATTGTGTTTTTTCAAGTGCAATACTATTGTAAGTCTACATACAATAGTATTGCGTTAAAAAATATATAAATTGAGTTACAATAGTATTGCATTTTCTAGAATTTTCAAATAAACCTTAAGATATTTCTATAATATTTTGTCAGGTTATGTAAATGACTAAAATACTTCCAAAAACCTGAAAAAGTCATTTTGACAAAAAGTGCAGTTACCATAGTCTTGCGCCGAGCCCTCGATACATACTTTATATTGTTATTTTTTTTTATTTTTTTTTTCGAAATGGACCAAAAAAAACGTCAGGGTCGGCGGGTATTCGTAGGTAGGGTCGGGTGACCCGAACCACACAATTTTTTTTTAGGCCTAATCCAAGTTATCAAATTGGTCTGGCCTGGCCTTACACTTGAGCCGCAAATGTTACAGTATAAAAAAATAAAATAAAAATACGATACTCAGTACCCCTACTATCTATATTATGTTACGTAGATCATATTTTTATTTTATTTTTTGAGAAAAAGAGTTGTACTCTGACTACACAGTTTGAACTGTTGAATGCATTTGCCTTTATTTTTTCATGTTTACCTGAAGAACTGCCTTTATTCATTTCAGGAAACAGAATGACAAGTTCAGAATAACTTTTCGCGACGTTTATGAAATAAAGCGAGTGGACTGAAAAAACAAGGACTCCCTAAAGAAAAGCTAGCATTGAGTCACATTACACGCAATATATATATGCCCTATGGTGGGTTTAAATTGTATGTGCAAAATGGGAAGTAAAGAAACAAAAAGAAGGTTTTGGCCAGTGTTTTGGACCGTATTATTCCTACTTCCATCATTAACAAGTAAGTCTGTCATAATTTTTTATATTGCACTATATTAAGCTTGTTGTATGGATCCATATATATATATAAATCGGCTATGGTGGCCCAGTTGTATCATGGATACAAACCTTGCTGGTGCCAGTGTGTTTCTTTGCTGTGTCGAATCTTTAGAAGCCAATTTTGGCTCCAATATCCCTAAGTTGGCACCAAAGGTTTTATACCCCTGCCTTGACAAGGTGAATTGGGGGCTATATAGGAATCACGCTGTCCGTAACCCCTGCCTTGACAAGGTGAATTGGGGGCTATATAGGAATCATGCTGTCCGTAACGTCCCCTCGCGTCTGGTCACGTAACATGTTTGTCCCATCGCGTAGCATCGCGTCCCATAACACAGTTTTATTACAAGATTGCATTCCTCAAACAGTTTTCAATGGGTTGTTCCCAAACTTCATATACACTTAACAACTGTTGACCTTATGCCCCTCTACACCACCCATTGTTGATTGCAGTGTTCGACACTAACGCTAGTATAAATGAAAATCAATACAAATTTTTTAAAACAAGATGGTCTGGCAAGTTAAGAGAAGATTGTTCAATATGTTCCCTTATAAGACTAAAACTGTGACCCAAAGGGGCTGTCTCTAATTTTTGAAACAGGTGGCTACTTTGATTTGACAAGCGGCTACCATTAGTGATCGAGCAAAGCGAGAGAGGTTGTTAGGGGGTCTGCGGGCATTCTCCCCCACGGATAAGCACATGGGGTCTATAATTACATGCAATCTCCTGTTTTTGGTGCTAATTAAGGTCAGGGTTTTTAGTTATTGCATGATTCTTTCAGATGATGAAATAATTCCATAATATTTGATACTGATTTAAAAAAATAATTGTTACACCGGAGGCAAAATTCAAAACAGACGGCGAATATAACCGACTGCCGGCTTTTAGAGACAGCCCTGCCTAACAGGACAGGGAAAATTAAATACCTGGTCACCATTCAAACAGGCTTGGTAGAGGACCATTAGCTATGGTACATACAAAATATTTAGACCTATCTATTGTAGTTTCAAAAAAAAAGATGTGTTAACGATTTTATTTTCCTGTATGAATAAGTAAAACTATGACCGCAGGGCGGAGCCAGATTTGACCCCACAGTCACCATTTTAATGAACTTGTTAGCGTCTTGTGGGTTCGGAGAAGATTTTTTAAGCTTTAAGAATATATGGTACATGCTAGACCTCTAGCTCTGACTTGTAGTTAGAAGAAAGTTTTTTAAAGATTGTGCTATATAACTCTTATGTAAAATCTATGAATCACGGGGCGTCACCATTTGAACAGAAAATGTCTGCTGTATAATGTATATACACTCAATTTCAAGTAATATATTGCTTAGAAATCCGAAGATATTTTGTAAAAGAAAAAAAGGGGGGTTGAGGCTAATTAAGGAAATTATAAAACCGTGCTGGTGTAGTTTTTAATCACAGTACACTTTGTTACACAAAATTCAGAAATGTTGAAGTTCTGCTTTGAAAATTTGAGCCATTTCAGTACTGTATTTAATGTAAAGAGATTGCAACATTTTACGTCCTAAGCTTATCACCTGCTTGAGCCAAACGCGTATTCTATCAATAATGAAATTTGTAGGGAAAACATTTGGTGTGTTGTGTTGTTTTAGTCCTTTTTTTCCGAAATGAGAGGTCTAATGCAGCCATGTACGGTTCAATTAACAGCAGCATATATTATTTCTTGACAATAAATGCTGGTAGGTTTTAATTTTGTGTGTATACCCCTGCTTCACCAAATCATGCTGTCTGTCACGTCCTGTCATGCAACACAGTGTCGCTTTGTGTCACGTAACCGTTTCTGTTGAGCCAGTTTACGGTTCTCGACTTAGCGATCACAATGTGTATGTGTGTCAGTTGGTTCATTAGTCGGTTTCATTTCTTAATATCTCGTGTTTCATTTCTATTTATCTCGTTCGTTACTTGCAAAATTTGTTATATGGATCCAACATCACGTATACAATTTCGGGTTGCTGCAACCAATTTATGACGAAATATAGCTCACATCTGGTCTCTGCTACAACATGCATATCTTGCTTCTTTCTCGCAGGATTTTCAGCAAACTTCATCACAATGTCCCTAATATGCATCTAACATCATGTGTAAAACATTTGAATTCGCAGAATTCTCGTATGTTTTTTTAATTGTAATTTAATTGTTACAGAAAGCATTATATGAGTGGTGTATTGCGTATGTGTCCATATCGAATACATATTATATACTGTTCTTGTATTTCGTGTACAATTTCCATAATGCAAAATTTCTTTACTCTGAACACAGTAAATATATTCATGTACACTTGTCATAATACAAAAGGTGCATGCACTCTGAACACCAGGGCTCAATCTACAGGGCAATTCGGGCGAAGAACGCGCTCGCGATCTCTTGACTTCGCCTTGGCAGCACATCAAATCGAAGTTCAAGTCGCCATAATTTTCCGGGGTGACAGTTATCAATAATATCAATATAATAAGTATCTGGCACGTGGTCATAATCAGTGTTATACGTGGTCAAGTCCACCTAATCCCCAGGGGGCTAATTACAAACTATCAGTTTAGCTCCCGGCATAATCGGTGTCGCTAAATACTGTTGGAATACACACGAGTGTCAACACAAATCCCACTCCCACAATGTACCTTATTGGCCAATCGAATTGCTCGAAACAGCTCAGCCACACAAAGAAACAATCATAATAGCCAATGAGTGCAACGTTTACATATTGATTTGTTAATCGCTGTGCAAATTGAAATTTACTGACATGCATTAATTAGCCTAAAGGTGATAATTGTCTGTTTATTTCACTCATGATCAGATTTAAGAAATTGCATTGTTTTTTGATTGACTTACAGAGAAATGTTGTTTGTGAAAATTAAAATATAGCACATGATGTAAAATCGAAAGTAGACCTTAATCTCGAAGCCAAATGGCTTTAGATTAATAATTAACCGTAAGTTGGAACGACTCGCTGTCACATTAAAAATTGTATAATTTCTGTTTAAAATAATGTTATTGTGATCAGTTTTCATTTTATTTGTTGAAGTTACAAAGAAAAAAGCATGCATATTTTGAAAGCATTTAATAATCTTCAACTAAGGGGAAAGCACTCTCGCGATTTGAAAACAAGGAAGTGAAATAATTATGAAAAAAAATATGAATTGCTTTGATAATAAATGTTAACAAGAGGGCCATGATGGCCCTATATCGCTCACCTGAGTTAATTTGAACCAATACAAGAGGGCCAGGGCCAAGATGGCCCTAAAGCGATCAACTGAGTACTGGCACATTATCAAACTTCTTCGAAATCTTATGGTCATATACAATCTGTGCAAGTTTGGTTAAGATTGTTCAAGAAATGTGGGCTCTGTTGTGTATAACAACATTGATATAGACAGTTTAAGACACTGAGAAAGTTTGGTAAAGATCAAATACAAAATGAAGGTGCTAGAGAGTAACACCTTGGGCAGAGCCAAATGTGACCCCAGGGCTACATGTAATATATGAGAGCTGTGTGCTTTGTGGTTTTAGAGAAGAAGATTTTTTAAGTTTTTCCCTATACAAGTCTATGTAAAACGTGATCCCTGGGGCGGGGCCAAATGTGCACCCAGGGTCACCATTTGAACAAACTTGGTAAAGGACCATAAGAGTATAGTAAATGCAAAATATTAAACCTCTGGCTCTTGTAGTTCCAGAGAAGAAGACTTTAATGTGTTTCCTATATAAGTCTATGTAAAACTGTGACCCCGGGGCGCAGCCAAGTTTGACACCAGGGTCACCATTTGAACAAAATTGGTAGAGGACCATGAGCTTATAGCAAAAGCAAAATATTAAACCTCTGGCTCTTGCAGTTTCAGAGAAGAAGATTTTTTTCAGTTTTTCCCTATACATGTCTATGTAAAACATGTGACCCTTGGGGCGGGGCCAAATGTAAGCCGAGAGTCACCATTTGAACAAACTTGGTAAAGGACCATAAGCTTATAGTAAATACAAAATATCAAACCTCTGGCTATTGTAGTTTCCGAGAAGATTTTTTAATTTTTTTCCTATATAAGTCTATGTAAAACTGTGACCCCCGGGGCGGGGACAAATTTGACCCCAGGTTCACCATTTGAACAAACTAAGAAGAGGACCATAAGCTGATGCTACATGTAATACATGAGAGCTCCGTGCCATGTGGTTCCAGAGAAGAAGAATTTTTTCAGATTTTCCCTATACAAGCCTATGTAAAACTGTGACCCCCGGGGGAGGGCCAAATATGACCCCTGGGTCACCATTTGAACAAACTTGGTAGAGGACCATAAGCTTATAGCAAATACAAAATATTAAACCTCTGGCTCTTCAGTTTCAGAGAAGAAGATTTTTAAAGTTTTTCCCTATACATATCTATGTTAAACATGTGACCCTTGGGGCGGGGCCAAATGTGACCCCAGGGTCACCATTTGAACAAACTTTGTAAAGGACCATAAGCTTATAGTAAATGCAAAATATCAAACCTCTGGCTCTTGCAGTTTCCGAGAAGAAGATTTTTAAAAAGAAAATCCTATATAAGTCTATGTAAAACTGTGACCCCCGGGGTGGGGACAAAATTGACCCCAGGGTCACCATTTGAACAAACTAAGTAGAGGACCATAAGCTGATGCTACATGTAATATATGAGAGCTCCGTGCCATGTGGTTCCAGAGAAGAAGATTTATTTCAGTTTTTCCCTATACAAGCCTATGTAAAACTGTGACCCCCGGGCGGGGCCAAATGTGACACCTGGGTCACCATTTGAACAAACTTGGTAGAGAACCATAAGCTGATAGCAAATGCAAAATATTAAACCTCTGGCTTTTGCAGTTTCAGAGAAGAAGATTTTTAAAGTTTTTCCCTATACATGTCTATGTAAAATATGTGACCCTTGGGGCGGGGCCAAATGTGACCCTAGGGTCACCATTTGAACAAACTTGGTAAAGGACCATAAGCTTATAGTAAATGCAAAATATCAAACCTCTGGCTCTTGTAGTTTCCGAGAAGAAGATTTTTAAAAAAAAATCCTGTATAAATCTATGTAAAACTGTGACCCCCGGGGCTGGGACAAATTTGACCCCAGGGTCACCATTTGAACAAACTTAGTAGAGAACCATAAGCTGATGCTACATGTAATACATGAGACCTCTGTGCCTTGTGGTTTCAGAGAAGAAGATTTTTAAAAGTTTTTTCCTATATGTCTATATGAAAAACATGCAAAATCTCAATATACAAACTTTGGACCCCCGGGGCACGGCCATTTTTTACCCCGGGGACTTCATTTGAACAAACTTGATAGTCTAGACGTAGGCGATCATTTTAAAAGAAAAACTGTTGAAATCTGTCCAGCGGTTCTTGAGAAGAAGATTTTTTAAGGTTTCAACCATATATGGTAATGGCGGCCATCTTGGATGTCGCGCTGACCTAATTTTAACAAATCTAAAAAGCATTCATCTAAGGATCATCCACGTGAAGTTTGGTCAAAATTGGCCTTTCGGTTTCTGAGGAGAAGTCGTTTGAAGCAAAAGTTAACGACGACGGACGACAGACGACGGACGACGGACGAAGAGTGATCCCAATAGCTCACCTTTGAGCCTTCGGCTCAGGTGAGCTAAAAACGGTTATATTTATATACAGTTAACAGTTTTAATTACTTATCAATAAGGTCTGCTTATTAAAATGCCTCCCTGGAGCACCTGCACTTTGAAAAGGTCACGAAATTGTAAATCACTGTATAAAAATTGGTGGGTGGGGTAATTTTTACCCGACACTTCCAAATTCACTACACAGGGAAGCCCTAATGATAATGAGAGATTATTACAGTCAATAACCATTAAAAAGGTATAGTAATAATTGAATTGAATTGAATTGGATTTTATAGTCTCACCAACAGCTAAGGTCATATGGCGACTTTCCAGCTTCCACTGGTGGAGGAAGACCCCAGGTGCCCCTCCGGGCCATTTTCGTGCACGGGCGGGCACCTGGATAGAACCACCGACGTACCGCAAGCCAGCTGGATAGCTTCCTCACATAAAGATTCCTAGGCCCCTTAGGGATCGAACCTACAGCGGTGAGGGGCAAGTGATTGCAAGTCAGAGACTAGCCACTCGGCCACGGACGCCCCGTATAGTAATAAAGCCATTATCATAGAAAATTTCAAAATTGCATCAATATTTCAAGTTCATATTATAGAGTAAAAAGAATTAGTGTGCATTACACTGTATTCACTGCACTGCAATATACGTGGTGATGACTATTCAACCGTTGTCTACGTATACACGTCGCGTGAAGTATCCCTAAATTCTCTCCACTTCTCCCTAAAATCACTTGAGGGAGAAGTGACTTCTCCCTAAATTCCTGGCCTAGATTGAGCCCTGAACACTATAAATATATTTTCTGTTCACTTGTCATGATACAAAACATGCATGCACTCTGAACACTGTACACAGGGCTTTTTTCCCTTCATCAACAGGGGCCAATATTCGGCCCCTTCCCATAACAAAACAGACTACTTTTTTCCCCTCTTTGGCTGAGAAAATAATCCCCTAAAAAAAAAATCTTTATTCAACAGGGGCCAATATTCGGGCCCTTCCCCTAACAAAACAGACTACTTTTTTCCCCTCTTTGGCTGAGAAAATAATCCCCTAAAACAATTCTTTATTTTTTTGGCCTAACATTATTTCCTCCTAACTTTCTCAACATTATTATTTTTGGGGTAGATTTATAGAAGACAGTTTATCTAACAAATACCACTTTTGCATATTTTCACACCCAAATCTTCAATTTCTGCCTAATACACTGTTCCCCCTATATCTTATTTCTAGTCGAAATTGCAAATGTTTTTTCACCTTTAACTCGAAAATTGCGCTTTTTTTCACCTATTCAAGGGCCTGGGCCTCTTCCTCTATTTCTGAAAAAAAGCCCTGGTACATATATTTTCTGTCACTTGTCATGACACAAAACATGCATGCACTCTGAACACTACATACATAATTATATTCATGTACACTTGTCATAATACAAAACTGGCATGCACTCTGAAATTCATACACACTTGTCATAATACAAAACATGAACACTGTACATACCGTATAATACCTAATAAATGCCCCAAGAAAACCAAAGTCCGAATGCATGTCAATCATCAATTAATGCATCGGATTTTAAGTTTTCTAGTGATTTTTTGTGTTCCATTTTGAATTAAACAGAGTAACTTGCAGGTTTTGGTAAGTTTTTAAAAAAAAGATTATAAAAAAAATGGTGGGGGGAGGCATTTATTAGGGGAGAGGTGTTTATTAGGGACAGATGTCATGATACAAAACATGCATGCACTTTGAACACTGTACATATATTCATGTACACTTGTTGTAATACAAAACTTGCATCCACTCTGAACACTGAACATATATTCATGTACACTTGTCATGATACAAAACATGCATGCACTCTGAACACTGTACATATATTCATGTACACTTGTCATAATACAAAACGTGCATGCACTCGGAAACACTACATATATTCATACACACCTGTCCTAATAAAAAACATGCATGCACTCTGAACACTAAACATATATTCGTGTACACTTGTCACGATACAAAACATGTATGCACTCTGAACACTGTACATATATTCATCAGGGTTTCCCCCAGGAATTTGGGAAGGCATGTTATTTTGTGAAAGTACATGGAGCGCGTGGGGGAGGATTTGGGAGGGGGGTTTACCCCCTCCGAAAAGGTTCGATTTTTTTTTTTATTAGTGGTGGTGTATATCAACGGAGAGCCATTTTAATTGACATTTAGTGTTACTTTAATACAACAAAAACGGAACTGATTCACAACAAAACTTCTAAATAAATAGTCAAATTCACTATTTGTTTATTTTTTCAAACACTTTGTGCTTGCCACAAACAGCTGGTCATAATTGTCATAATTATTTGGGTCTATCCTCATGTTTTCACTGTTCATTTCGCTGTTATTTGGTTATGCTCAATAATCTGCTTTAATACTTACAGACAGTGCCACTTTAAAGTTTGTTGTTATATTTTCGTACTTTATAAAAACATAACAATATTGAGAAAGTAAGAGTTAAAAAAAAAAAAAAAATCTTTTTTTTTTTTACCCCACCCACTCCACCAAATATTGGGCGCGATTTTTCAAAAACGGCCGTGCAACGACGGCTGCACGACGGCTGCACGGATGGCTGGCTAATAACTTCCCCTCTGAAAAATAACCGATAGTATGAATCAAATTGAGTATGATGTACAATAGTACGAATCTAATTGAGGACGAGTACGAAATTTCGTAGGATTTATCGTTCTTGAATTTATTCTATTTTTAGAAGCAAGTCTGCTTGCTTATCAACGAGTATTCGAGAAAAAAATGTGTTTTGTTAACTTGAAAAGCACCCCATCTTGATTAAAAATGTTTGAGACCCATCTTGATTGATTTATTTCAGATACCCCCATTCCGCACAACTCAATTGTTTTTGTTTGAGATTTACCCACCCACCTGTAGATGCGATATTCCGGAATTAGGTGTGATTTTTGGGACATGTATTTTCTATAAATTGCCGTCCGTTACCCCATTGTATGTTTTAATGGAACAGCCCTTACATATAAATTCTTGCAGAATGAAACAATCATGTTTGTTTCTCGATCATAAACATTCATTTTCGGCAATTGTTCTACTCAACTCAACACATGTCCCTCATCAATAATGCACCTTGTCCTAATTATTAAACATATGCCACTCAACACTAACAAGTGTATACACAGGTCACGGGTCAGGTCACAGTTGGTAATCAGCAGTCTGCTATCACGAATATGATTGGCTGATAGCTTATTTAGTGGGAGCGACAATAAACCTGTCAATCAGATTCAGGCACGCGCAGGACTGCAATTGTTTCAAGAGTGGCATAATATTGCCTTGGGATTTAAGGGATGTCGCGGAGATCAAAGGATGTCGGAAATTCTCAGCCGGGCATTAAAGCATGTCGCATGCGACATCCGATATAGGTCTGGGGGAAACCCTGTTCATGTACACTTATTAATGTCATAATACAAAACTTGCATTAAAGACTCCAAAACACTACATATATTCATATACACCCGTCATGCATGCATTCTGAACACTTAACATATATATTCGTGTACACTTGTCACAATACAAAACATGCATGCACTCTAAACACTGTACATACATACATGTGATACCTCACGGCGTGACATGAAATCTCACGGAATTCTAACCCTCCTCCCGGCCCCACGGAATTGTGTGAAAAACTCCCGTAAAATTGCTAAAATAGATTTTTGTATGTTGGTAGATGTTGCTTCTAAAAATAGAATGAATTCAAGAACGACAACTCCTACGAAATTTCGTACTTCGTACTCAGATTCGTACTATTTTACATTGTACTGAATTTGATTCATACTATCGGTTATTTTCCAGAGGGGAAGTTATTAGGCAGCCGTTTTTGAAAAATCGCGGCCAATATTTGGTGGTGTGGGTGGGGTAAAAAAAAAAAAAAAAATTTAAACTCTTACTTTCTCAATATTTTTATGTTTTGTAAGTACAAAAATATAACAACAAACTTTAAAAGGACAGTGTCTGTAAGTATTAAAGCACATTATTGAGCATAAGCAAATAACAGCGATTTATCAATTGTTATTAAATAAAATATTGTTTAAAAACGGTTTTTATTCATTCTTGTTATCTCCCCTGACATCAATGAAGAAACTTGTTTAAAAGTGTATTTTTAGGTATTCGTTTATGGTATTTGGGTATAAATTACTGCTCGCGCGCTAAAAATAGTCAGCGAAAAAACCTCCCAGATTTTTGCATGAATCTCCCTTAAAAAAATCACTAAACTCCCAGATTGAGATCCTGAAAGTATCACATGTATGTACATATATTATGTACACTTGTCATTTATAATACAAAACATGCATGCAATCTGAACACAGTACATATATTCGTGTACACTTGTTTTAATACAAAACATGCATCCAATCTGAACAATGTACATATATTCATGTACACTTACTTGCAGCATGTCTTAAGGTTGTGGGTACGTGTACCCAAAGTTCTAAAAGGCCGTGGGCATCCTCACTTGTCATGATACAAAACATGCATGCACTCTGAACACTACATATATTCATGTACACTTTTTGTAATACAAAACATGCATGCACTCTGAACACTGAACATATATTCATGTACACTTGTCATGATCACTTGTCAAACCCTTAGCAAAAAGTAATGGTATTTTTCCATTTAAATTGCATTGATTTACCATTGCTATACTATTTGTTTCAGAAAAAACATTGAAACATCATTTATTTAAAGAAAAATAAATGGTGCTTCTTACAGGCAGTCAACAAAACCATTGATTTTTTTACCATTTGTTTCCATTTATTTAAAAAAATAGATTTTCAATTGAAAAGAAAGTCAAGATACATAAATGTATCTCTTGGTTTACCATTGAAATTATTGAAATACCATACTTAACTTATTTTTAAGTAGGTGTAATATAAAATGAGAATTCCTTGAAGCCATTTTAAACAATTGATATTTACCATTTATTTTCAGGGCCGTCGTTTGACCTTTTTTGGGGCCGAAATTCGGCCCCATTCCCCTCCACTAAATGTATATAATTATTTTCCCCAATTTTCCTGTGAAAAATTCCCTCTTAAAAAAAATAAAAAATTATTAGACATTTTTTAACTCCAAAACAGGAAAACAGCATACAATTTGCAATTTGGAACGGTAAATTCTTGGTACCACTTAAATAATAAAAAAACACACACTAATTTGTGTTTCTTAGAAATTCCCCTTTGATATAAAAACAATCCAAAATTCCCCTTCCTGATTGCCCTGGCCCCATTCCCCCAAAGTGAAGGGAGGGCCCTGATTTTAAACGTATATAAATCAGTGTAATTCTAAAAATGAGTGCCAAGAAACCCAGACATCCAGTCTTTATTTTTGGAGGGAAAACATAGCAACTTAAATGCTCGGTGTTAATGATTAAAAAGTAAGTGTTTCGCTTTATGCTATAATGTCTTATTGTATGAAAACATCTTATTCATTTAAAAGTTGTAATTGAAAGAGGAAATTTCTATTAAGATCAATTTGAAATGAAATCTGTATTGTCATCTGTTTAGCCCCGTGTGGTTCCCGGGTGCCCCCCGTTTGGTCACGGGGCAAAGAATAGGGCCACTGCAGATCCCTTTGGAGGGGTAGGCAGAGGCGTAGAATCCCCCCAAATTCATGTTCATTTTATCATTTTTTGTTCATGTTCATTAAAGGTCTTCATCATGATCCCTGCATTGTTTCATGTGCTATCTCGCTCGCATCAAAAGAGCAGTGGCAGAAAAACAATAAACATGGCTCCAGCGTAAATGCAGCAATTTTGCAATTCAGGGTGAGAAGGTTCTAGGCCCATTATCCATATTTTATCTCGATGTACAATGTTCTAAACATATTTATTTTACATCGATTGCGAAACAAGTTCTTGCAACTTAGATTAATCACTCTCGATGGCTTCCTGGGTAGAACCAGTACTAAGCAATGTGGATTAATTATCTTGCTCAAGGATAAATAACGTGGCCGCGACAGAGGATCGAACCCACGACCTCTCGATCAGGAGTTCGGCGCTCTACCACTGGACCACGCACTCCACATGTACATGGAAGATGAGCCTGACATGATCTTGCCTGTTAGGCGCCATATAACATTTTCATGTGTTGGTGCGCCTTAAAACACAATTCAATTCAATTCAATTCACAAATTTAACCTTTGCAATGCATTTGTAATTTGCCAATGAAAAAGTATCAAACAATGAATAGAATATATATAGAGGTTTATTGTATTCAACTGGACCGTGTCTGTTGAGATTTTGCGAGTAAGGTTGTATCTATTTATTTTGTCGTGCCCTGAGTTTTATTAAGTACCCTGGTTTGTGTCAAACCCGCTAACAGAGATCGAGCTCCACTTAGACATTTCTTTTCACAGAAGTGCCTCTGTACATGCGTCTGTGCTTGCGTCCATATTACGTCCAAGTTAAGGTACCAGTTCTGTTTATCTGGACGTCTAAGATATGGATAGTGTACGCCCAAACTGAATCTGAACTATGTTAATTTATCAAATTTGCAAAATTCAAAGCCTTTTAGTAAAAACCATTGTTATTTCAATGGTTTTCAATGCAGTATTTAAAACCATAGTTTTACCATTATTGTACCATTTATAATTAACCTCATTTGCATATTTAGACCATTGTCTTACTATTTTTCTGTGACATCATAAAAATGGTACCTCATTTACATTTTGCGCGTCAAATCAATTATTTGAGAAAATTGCTCAGATTTCTGTGTCATTGTCCGCTAATTTTACTTCAATTATGAGAATGATATGTGTGTGTTTTACAAACTTGTCCAAATCAGAACAGTTAAAAAGAGACTTTAACTCTAAATATATATATTTGAAACTCCTCCCATGTTTCCTGGACATTGAAGTCTTCTTGTAGAAGAGTTTTAAATCTTTGACAAGCACTGAAGTTATTATCTTGTTATAAATCAGTCTTTAAAATTCTATTCATTCAATGTTTGCATTAGGCATTGATATATGTTCGACAGTTAAAGTGCATTGATTTGATAAATGTGTGTTAAATATTTCTTTGGTTTTTGAAACCTGTTTCCAAGTTTGTTGAGTTTTATCTCTGAAAAGTGTGTGTGTTTTTAGCTCACCAGCTGAGCCGAAGGCTCACAGGTGAGCTATTGGGATCACTCTTCGTCCGTCATCCGTCGTCGTCCGTCGTTAACTTTTGCTTCAAACAACTTCTCAGAAACCGCTTGGCCAATTTTAACCACACTTCACATGGATGATCCTTACATGAATGCTTTCTGGATTTGTTAAAATTAGGTCAACATGACATCCAAGATGGCCGCCATTACGATATATGGTTGAAACCTTAAAAAATCTTCTTCTCAAGAACCGCCAGACAGATTTCAACAGTTTTTCTTTTAAAATGACCGCCAACGGCTAGACTATCAAGTTTGTTCAAATGATGTCCCCGGGGTCAAAAATGTCTGTGCCCCGGGGGTCCAAAATTTGTATATTGAGGTTTTGCATGTTTTTCATAGACTTACATAAGGCCAAACAAAATAATATGTGTGGTTCAGGTAACCCGACCGACCCTATTTATTTACCGCCGAATCGCCGACCCTATTTATTTTTTTCGGGTTGAGAACGAATTTTCGTGGGTACGTTCGGTAAAGAGTACGAAACACCGCGAAGTACGAAACGCCGCGAGTACGAAACAACGCATAATACAACATGGCGGCGACCGTGTTCGCGTTTACTTTCGAAAGATGTATTCATGGCCCGGAAAAAAAATATGATGAAGCCAGTCCTAAACCAAGCTACATTGATCGATATATTTCAAGAAAATCACCACGATTCTGGCTTAAAAAACAGTTTATTTCAGTGTTTTGCCTATAAGAATATTGGAGATGGAAGTCCCTTCGAGTAGCAATGCAAAACCCGATAGGTGGCGCCGCGTAAGCTATATTTAGAATTTAGGAATATCCCAACCTGGAGTTGGGTACGTCAAATTATGCATCTTTTAAGTGCTAAGACACTAAAAAATGTTGAATATAGGAAGAAAACACTGCATACATTACGTAATTGACCTCACGGCTTTTGTTATTTATTGATAGATGAAAAATAAATGGAAGCGAAGTGCGGTTTTTGGAAGTTCAGTATTAAATCGGATGATTACGCTCTAGTTTATGTACAAATAAAGTACTTCAATAATTAATCTTCAATTTGTTTTATATTTAATCTCACAAAAAATGACGTACTCGTGGTGTATTTGCGCATTTTTCAACACCTGCTAACATCAGAAAAGACAACTCTTGTCATGTGACTGTAATGCGCATGCGTGGTACTACAAACAAGATCGTCTTTTTCGAGTCTTATTTCGGACTAGAAACTTGTTCCCACTAATAATTCTCATGAATTCTTTAGTGAAATAACACTTTAAATATTTCATACACATGTTATCATTCATCACTAAAGAACTTTTGGCTTTTTTAGGCTAATTTACTCATTTTTCAGAATTGTTCAAATTTGACCTTGACATTGTCACGATAAGTCATGTAGGCCATCTAACGCGAGTACTCATTTGTTTACATAGCAAAGATGGCGGGTTTAACACCAACTTGTGAAAATAGTAGCACATATTTAAAAGAAAAAGGGAAAGAAACATTCATTTGACACATTACTTTGTAAATAAAGATCTGCATGACTTCATTGCAAGGAAAAAACAATATTTATCAGCTAGGTTGCTTTTTTCAGAAAAATTGATAAAAAGGCTTATTCATAATTTTGATAGAGCATCATCAAAAAAACTGACCAATCAGTGACCTATAAATAAGACATAACAATACATTCTGATAGGTGATACACTCGGTCTTTATCCTTGATGTTCAACCAAGTTTACTGTTAAAATTAAGGTATTTACAGTGTGATTATTTTGAAACCCTGCATATTTCATACACATTTATGTAAATTGATTCAAAATACTTATCTTTCAAAATCTAAACTTGAAAATTATCATTTTTTTCCTCTGCCAAAGATTTTTATTTTACTATAGAACCCAAGGATAAAAACCGAGTAACACTCTTTTTATCACCTAGTGAAAATAAGGTAAAATCTCAACATTTTGGCAATGCAAAATTATGAATTCATTTTGGCAATTGTTGGACACAAAAAATATTTGTTTTGCATGTGGGGTGGTTCATAAACTTACTTTTTTTTCCTCAATGGACTATTTTGATGATACTATTTAGAAAATACTAATCAGTTTCCCAATATTTTCTAATTTGAAAAATGCGTTTGCATTGCTACTTCGAGGTATTTTTTAAACATGTGACACGATCATGAACATATTTAAATAAAAGTGAAGCCGTTTTCTTTCAACTATGTACGTTATTAAGGGTGAAATATTAAAATAAATTTTAATAGTTTAAATATCAATGTTCTCCAGAAGTGGATGGGACACCGTTCACTTATATACCGAGTGCAGACTTTGCATCTTGCAACCCTCTTGTCAATTTCTTTTTAATATATTTCACTTTCAAAAAGGACTTAAAAACAGATATGTGCATTTTTATTTTAGTCAAATGAATTTATTTTGCTCTGACATGCTACATTTTTTTAAAATATTGTCCTGGTTGTATAAAGAGCCAATAACCAAACAAGCAAAGTATAACAAAAGTATTAAAACACTGTGTTTGACCTATTTTTGGAACGTGTCGAGATTTTGTTTGGCCTAGGAAAAAACTTTAAAAAATCTTCTTCTCTGAAACCACAAGGCACAGAGGTCTCATGTATTACATGTAGCATCAGCTTATGGTCCTCTACTAAGTTTGTTCAAATGGTGACCCTGGGGTCAAATTTGTCCCCGCCCCGGGGGTCACAGTTTTATATAGACTTATATAGGATTTCTTTTAAAAAATTTTTTTCTGGGAAACTGCAAGAGCCAGAAGTTTGATATTTTGCATTTACTATAAGCTTATGGTCTTTTACCAAGTTTGTTCAAATGGTGACCCTGGAGTCGCATTTGGCCCCGCCCCAAGGGTCACATGTTTTACGTAGACATGTATAGGGAAAAATTAAAAAAATCTTCTTCTCTAAAACTGCAAGAGCCGGAGGTTTAATATTTTGCATTATGGTCCTCTACCAAGTTTGTTCAAATGGTGACCCAGGGGTCACATTTGGCCCCGCCCCGGGGGTCACAGATTTACATAGGCTTGTATAGGTAAAAACTGAAAAAAAATCTTCTTCTCTGGAACCACATGGCACGGAGCTCTCATGTATTACATATAGCATCAGCTTATGGTCCTCTACTTTGTTTGTTCAAATGGTGACCCTGGGGTCAAATTTATCCCCGCGCCGGGGTCACAGTTTTACATAGACTTATATAGGATATTTTTTTAAAAATCTTCTTCTCGGAAACTGCAAGAGCCAGAGGTTTGATACTTTACATTTACTATAAGCTTATGGTCCTTTACCAAGTTTGTTCAAATGGGGTCCCATTTGGCCCCGCCCCAAGGGTCGCATGTTTTACATAGACATGTATAGGGAAAAACTTAAACAATCTTCTTCTCTGAAACTGCAAGAGCCAGAGGTTTAATATTTTGCATTTGCTTTAAGCTTATGGTCCTCTACCAAGTTTGTTCAAATGGTGACCCAGGGGTCACATTTGGCCCCGCCCCGGGGGTCACAGTTTTACATAGGCTTGTATAGGGAAAAAATGAAAAAAATCTTCTTCTCTGGAACCACATGGCACGGAGCTCTCATGTATAACATGTAGCATCAGCTTATGGTCCTCTACTTAGTTTGTTTAAATGGTGACCCTGGGGTCAAATTTGTCCCCGCCTGGGGGTCACAGTTTTACATAGACTTATATAGGATATTTTTTTAAAAATCTTCTTCTCGGAAACTGCAAGAGCCAGAGGTTTGATACTTTACATTTACTATAAGCTTATGGTCCTTTACCAAGTTTGTTCAAATGGGGTCCCATTTGGCCCCGCCCCAAGGGTCGCATGTTTTACATAGACATGTATAGGGAAAAACTTAAACAATCTTCTTCTCTGAAACTGCAAGAGCCAGAGGTTTAATATTTTGCATTTGCTTTAAGCTTATGGTCCTCTACCAAGTTTGTTCAAATGGTGACCCAGGGGTCACATTTGGCCCCGCCCCGGGGGTCACAGTTTTACAAAGGCTTGTATAGGGAAAAAATGAAAAAAATCTTCTTCTCTGGAACCACATGGCACGGAGCTCTCATGTATAACATGTAGCATCAGCTTATGGTCCTCTACTTAGTTTGTTTAAATGGTGACCCTGGGGTCAAATTTGTCCCCGCCTGGGGGTCACAGTTTTACATAGACTCATATAGGAAAAAAAACAAATTCTTCTCGGAAACTACAAGAGCCAGAAGTTTGATATTTTGCATTTACTATGAGCTTATGGTCCTTTACCAAGTTTGTTCAAATGGTGACCCTTGGGTTACATTTGGCGCCGCCCTAAGGGTCACATGTTTTACATAGCCATTTATAGGGAAAATCTTTAAAAAATCTTCTTCTCTGAAACTGCAAGAGCCAGAGGTTTAATATTTTGCTTTTGCTAAAAGCCCATGGTCCTCTACCAGTTTTGTTCAAATGGTTATCCTGGTGTTACATTTGGCCCCAGGGGTCACAGTTTTACATAGGCTTGTATAGGGAAAAACTGAAAAAAATCTTCTCTGGAACTGCAAGAGCCAGAGGTTTAATATTTTGCTTTTGCTATAAGCTTATGGTCCTCTACCAAGTTTGTTCAAATGGTGACCCTGGTGTCAAACTTGGGCGCGGCCCGGGGGTCACAGTTTTATATAGACTTATATATATATAGGAAAAAAACAATCTTCATTGAAACTGCAACAGCCAGAGGTTTAATATTTTGCATTTACTATTATGGTCCTCTACCAAGTTTGTTCAAATGGTGACCCTGGGGTAAAATTTGACCCCACTCCATGGGTCAGTTTTACATAGACTTATATAGGAAACACATTAAAGTCTTCTTCTCTGGAACTACAATAGCCAGAGGTTTAATATTTTGCATTTACTATACTCTTATGGTCCTTTACCAAGTTTGTTCAAATGGTGACCCTGGGTTCACATTTGGCCCCGCCCCAGGGGTCACATTTTACATAGTCTTGTATAGGGAAAAACTTAAAAAAACCACAAAGCACACAGCTCTCTTATATTACATGTAGCCCAAGGTGTTACTCTCTAGCACCTTCATTTTGCATTTGATCTTTACCAAACTTTGTCAGTGTCTTAAACTGTCTATATCAATGTTGTTACACAACAGAGCCCACATTTCTTGAACAATCTGAACCAAACTTGCACAGATTGTATATGACCATAAGATTTCGAAGAAGTTCAATAATGTGCCAGTACTCAGGTGATCGCTTTAGGGCCATGTTGGCCCTCTTGTATTGGTTCAAATTAACTCAGGTGAGCGATATAGGGCCATCATGGCTCTCTTGTTTATGTCTTGATGTCACAAATAATATTTGTTCTAGTCGGACATTATGAGTTTATATAATATTAAAACAATTCAAAGTTTAAAAAGATATGCCTTTTAGCTCCCTCCCACTTTATACTAGAGGCTTGGGACTCTCTGGCTGGATTTTCTGCTAGGCGTGGTTAAGTTTTATTACAAATACTCATAACATTTGAAGTTTAATATGTATACAAATTTGTTTTAATTTTATTTTTATATATTCAATTTACATCAACAGAAAACATACTAAAACATTATTCGTAAAGAAATATTTTTATTTTTTATTTTTTTTATTATATAAAACTCTATTCAATTATATACACGATACAATACAATCAATGATGTTTCAAACATATATATAACAACATGTTGCATACATATCAACTTGCATTTTATCTATCTATCAGTTTGTCTTTCTTTCATTCTTTATTAAGTGTTCGTTTTCATTTCTTTAAGATGAGATCCGCCATCTAGTTGTGTAAGGAATACTGATTACCTCCCCTTTACCTTTATATGGCAAAATGAAAAGTCAGACTGGTCACCTTGTTTATATTATAAACCTGTGTGCGCCCCTTAGCTATATTTTGCTAGGTTTTTATTATCGGCATATATGGGTCACGATGGTCTAGCACGTGAAAGCTTTGTATTAAGACACGAATGGCACGTGTCTTGCACCAAAAACAAACCTGTTGATGTTTTCAAAGCAAAAACTAGTCTTGTTATATAGTGTATTTCAAAGGATTAACGTCTCTCTCTGTATATAATGAATTCAAAAGGATTAACTTATGACACTATTATTGGTGTTCGGTAAGTAAATACTAAAGCAAATTGTTAAACCTTTCTATGATGTTCTGTTGTCTGTTTGTATGTTTTAAGTATACATGTTTTATGCTTATTTCATATCTGAATATTCTTAAAATATCAGACGAGTCATGTTTATTTTCACAGTTGAGGTAGGACTTGTAAATGCAAAATCCTATTAATGCCATGACTTTAGTTACCTCACTGTAACTTTCCTGATTTATTTTGTAGCCTAATATGATGTATTTAAGCTGTGCCATGTTTTTTTCGTATCCGCATTGATTAAATATGACTTGTATGTGTTTCCAAAAGGACTGTAGAGCGTTGCACTCAATGAAGAAGTGGTTGTATGTGTCTACTTTGTTGCAGTTTAGACAAAAAGGCGTATCTCTGATATTCCAAATGCAGAGTAATTCTGCAGTTGGTAGTATTTTATGAATTAGTTTAAATTTGAGCTGTTTAACTCTGTTGTCTTCAATTTGATGTATCGTTGAGTATACTCTGTTCCAGTCTATTTCATTTAAACTAAATTCTTGTTTCCATGTATTGTGCATTAAAGGTTTTGAAAAGGCTTGCTCTACCAGCATGTTATAAATATATCGTCCTTCAGTTTTATCTAAGTATACTTTGATATTGTTTTTAGTAGAAATAAAAATGTTTAAGCCTGTTTTAACCTTTGTAAGCTTTGATTCCTCACATTGCATTATATATTTCCATCTTGCTGGTATAGCATTAAGAATGGATGCAATTTCAGTTATCCAATTTTGTTTTGCATTTAATTTATTGTAGATGACATTCTGGGATATAAGGCCATCTTCATCTAGTATGTCATTAATAAATATCAGATCTGAATTAATCCAGTTTGTGAAAGTCAAAACCTTTCCTTTTAGTTTAATGTTTTTGTTACCCCATATTATGTGTTGCCTAATATCAGTAAAAGTATTACAATTAGGATTTTGTCCACCGCCCATTTTTATCCAACATTTTAAAAGATCTATGTAAAAGTCTGGTAATGTCTGTATATTCTCTAAACTATTGATATTATCAAGGTTCATGTGAAAAATTAGGTAGTCTTTACCATATTTTCCAAAGTAGTATTGAGGAATTACTTTCCATGAAGCATCAGTGCTATCCAATAGAGATTTAATCCATTTAAGTTTCAGTGAAATAAAAAAGGATTCTGTATCACACATAGCTATGCCTCCCTTTTCTTTTAGACCAATCAGAGTTTTTCTTTTAATTTTTTCTCGTTTACCTTCCCATAAGTATGTAAAAATCATGGTATTTATCTTTTTAATAATAAGTTTAGGTATAATACATGCCTGAGCTATATATGTGAATTTTGGAAGTATCAATGTTTTGATTATTTGAGCTCTACCAAAAATCGTTAGTTTTCTCTTCATCCAGTTATGTATTGTTTGTTTGCATGTGTCAAGTTTAGCTGTTAGATTAAGGTTCGCACATTTTATTTTATCTGTTCCGAAATAAACACCCAGAGCTTTAATAGGACCGTCTGGCCATGTTATATTTCCAACCTTTTCTTTACATCGTTTTAATTTACCTATCCACATACCTTCGGTTTTGTTTTTATTTAAAATTAACCCCGAATGTTTTCCAAATATTTCAATTATATTTATTACCTCGATTATTTCATCTTTCGATGTAACAAAGATAGTGGTGTCGTCTGCAAGTTGAGATAATTTTAAGGATTTTACAACGCCTTTTACCTTCACTTGTATGCCTCGTATATTTTGATTATTTCTTATATTTGTTGCCAATACCTCTGCTATTAATAGAAATAAAAGAGCAGAGATAGGACAGCCCTGCTTTAAACCACGTGACTGACAAAAAGGAACGGACTTCCAACCGTTATTTATAACACAACAGCTTGTGTTATTATAAATTGTTTTAATCCAGTTTTTAAATGACTCTTTAAATTCGAATTTGTCTAAGGTTTTATGCATAAAAGGCCATTCACATGTATCAAATGCCTTTTTAAAATCTAAAAATAAAATTGCCCCATTAACATGATTAATGTCTAGCTTATCAGTGTAATCTATTATGTCTTGAATCAGTCTTATATTATAACCTATATATCTGTTTTTAATATATCCTTGCTGGTCAGTGTTAATTAGTGTCGGTAAAACTTCTTGGAGTCTTTTCGCTAGTGCTCGTGTTGCGATTTTATAATCCTGATTTAACAATGTTATTGGCCTCCAATTGTCTAAGTGTTCTGGATCACCCTTTTTATATAATAAAGTTAACACACCCATTCTTTGGGTCTGGGAAAGTTGACCTTTTTTATATCCGTCATTTAAAGAGTTGGTGACTAAAACACCAACCAGGTCCCAGAACTCTTGGTAGAACTCTGCTGTTATTCCATCGATACCAGGGCTTTTATTGCATTTCATTGACCTGACGGAATCTGACAGTTCTATGTATGTAAGTAAACCTTCACATTTGTTCGCATCCTGGTCATTTAATGAGTTTTCCAAATTTGTTTCATTAAGATAATTATGTGTATCGTTATCATATTTATTTTTTGAGCTATACAGTTTTTTGTAGAATTGTACTTCTTCTTTTAAAATCTCTGATCTATCAGATATGTGTAAACCATTTATGTTTAACGTGTTTATCACTTTTCTTGTTTGCCTTGAATTTTCTAAACTCAAAAAGTATTTGTTATTTTTCTCTCCTTTTTCTAACCATTCAACTCTAGATCTTATCTGCGCTCCTTTTGATTTATTTTCATATATAAGTTCTATTTCTGCTTCTAGTTCCGTTTTTTCCTTTTTAAAATTTTCATTCATTATTTGTTTATAATCCTCTAAGTTATTTATCGTGCTCAGTCTATTTTCTAATATTTCGAGGACCATTTTGCGTTGTTTTGCTTTTTGTTTTGCATATATTATTGATTGCTCCTTAATTTCAATTTTGCAAATTTCCCACAAAAGTTGATCACCTATGACTGCGCAATTATATTCTGTAGAGCAAGCATTTATTGTTTCTTTTATGATATTTTTATCAATAAGTAGCGAACTATTTAGTTTCCAATAACCTGGTCCTTTATCATTTGATTTTGTTAATTTTAGTGAAACTGCTAAATGATCTGTATATTTTATTTGAGCTGGTCTAATGTCACTAGAATGTACTGCTGGTCTTACCCTTGTCAAAAAAAGCTACCTTATACGTACGTTTTGCGTAGCTAAAATTATTTCAAAAGCTACGTAAAACGTACGTAAAAGCTAGCGGTATAGTTCTTTCCCTTAACTAGGTTACCTCCCTTAGTAAATCATCGCTTACGTCCCCTGAAAATCGATAATTCTACTTCCGGGGACTACCGAGATAAAAATGGCTGAAGAAGATAAAGTTGTTGATGCGTGTAAAAATGACTCATTAAACAGTTGTAAAATGGACGAGTTGAAAAGTTATTTACGGTGTGTTGGGCAGCATGTGTCAGGAAAGAAGTCTGAGTTAATTGAAAGGGTGAAAGGCGCATATAAATTGGGATTATCGAGTGTTTTCGATGCGCAAATTACCGATCGGTTACAATCGTCAAAAAGAGAAACTGAAAAACTGAAAACACCCGTTGGGGAAAAATTAAAGCACCCCTCCTGCATTGATACTTGGACAAACGATGTTGCGCTCATTCCTGATGTCAGTGAAAAGGACATATACAATTATTTTGTGTACAAGCTGAACACCAAACGTCAATTGAAATCGAAGGTCATGTATGAAGATGGACATGTACACAGTGTTGAGGTGTGTATTACTGTATATATAATCTGATAATTACATTTCGAGATGTTTGAACATATAAAACCATTTTTGATTATTATTTACACAATTTCAATTATTTTTGGCGCAATTAACAGGTAGAAGAAAACTGGTTTTCTAAAGATAATCTATAAATCAATGGATTATCTGTTAATCAAAAGATTTTCTGATCTCGTGATTGATAGAGCAGATTTTTCAAAATCTTTATTTTTGGACAGAATGTTAAAACTTGGCATAGTCGCACACATTTAGGGTGTACTTAAAAGTATATGAACATGCTTCTGTGTTTTATGTACTGTCTTCCGCCTGTGTAAGATATTCCTGTCTTTACCCACCCCGGTAAAGACAGTTACGGTCAATGAGTCGCGCGTGCCAATGACAGTTTCTGAATCTAAAAATAGTAACTGTAATGTAAAAGTAAAAACAAAGTCATGTATTTTGGATAACACAACAAAAGAAACTGGGACATTTGTAAGACGAAAATGGATATTTTATGTATTAATAAATGATTTGCTTAGATTAAAAGTTTATAAAACATATATATATATACAGTCGAACAGTTGGGGACTGATTTTTTTTGGGGGAAGCGCTCAAGCGGCGCCATAAATCGAACGTCTAATTTCTGAGTCATGACTCTTAGTTTCATGGGCGTATACCGTATTTTACCTTGTATAGTACGCAGTTTTTTTACCACTTTTACGGTTTCCGAAAGGGGGGTGCGTACAATATAAGGAAACAATAAAAAGAACTTTTTTTTTCTTGCAGAAAATCGATGTCTGGCCCTGGGAAGAAAAACCTTGACGAACAGACATCGAGACAGAAAATTGTGAATACCGATAATACACAATTTTTTCGTAATTTACTCGCTTCATATAAGTAATATATTGACTTAATTCGAATTATAAATGAATAAAGTGTATTATGATGCTTGTTTTTGTATAAATGTTTGTTGTAAAACTTCAATAAATTGTGTGAAAAATCGTCCCTCCATTTGTTGTTTATATCGCGTGACGTAATATCACGTGACTTCCAGCTGTTTAGACTTTAGACTGGTACATGGAATATTGTTACAGTTCTATTCTATTCTAATATTTATAGGATTTTATTTAATATTTTATAAAAAATTAATGAAGTTTTTGCTTTATTTTGAAAGACATATATTTTAGACGTCGTAGAAAGGCAGAATCACCCTACTTTGAAATGGCTATTATTCAATAATGCTTGTGAAAACCTGCTTACCGGTAAACATTTGATGATTGATAATTGGGTCAAACAAAATCGCACCTCGGCTGCAGTATGACACATTATAAACACGGGGTAGAGTGGGTTATTCCATTTCTATAATCCTTTGAAGTCGCCGTGAGTAGCGACTATTTCTGAGGATGCACTTTGACACGCCGTGTGACCTTTACCAGATTTAGCCACGAGGTACAGGTAATTGATCACGCGTTACAATTGTGCTACACTTATGATAAGCACTGGTTCCCGTGAATACACAATGTTAGTATAATCGGCGTAATGGATTACGGTAACCAACGCCTTTGTTGCGTTTTAGTAGATGTAATTATCGGATTACGGACAATTATCTGCGGCATTATAATTGGCTCTTTGATGAGATGATACAAGATAGGTACTCCCCTGAAGATTGGCAATTAATGATTGAAGTAATTATATTTTCTTTTGTACGCTAATTATCTTGATCGTGATTTTTTTTAATTTTTTAATTTTTTATATTTATTTTCGTTGAATGGTTAATCTAGGAAAACTACTGTCAACACAAATAAATAAACACACCCACACCCCTCCCACTAGTTTATTTTACCACAATTACTACAATACATCACAGTCTGAATATGCGTTATACAAATGAAAATGAAAAAGCTTCTTCTGTTCATGTTTCTTAACAAATGACTTCACCTTTATCTGAAAAAGAAAGCATAATATTTTGATGCGTACTATACACGGAAACAACTTTTTTACCCCAGTTTTGACCTCCGAGAAGGGGGTGCGTACTATACATGGGTGCGTACTATACAAGGTAAAATACGGTATGGTATGCAAGCAGCAAGAAAAAGTGTCTGGCATGACGGTTCGGCTAAGACAGGGATATCCGATCACAAAAGGTATATCCTCGTGATCGGATATCCCTGTCTTAACCTCACAACCATGCAAGACACTTATAATCTTACCCCCCGCCAACCTGTGTAAGATAGAAATTTCCAGCACTGGTCAAAAACGCGGCACACTCTATCTGATATGCAAGAAAATCTAATCTATTTCAAAATATGAACTTAAAAATTGCTGTTTTCTATTTTCAGATTAATGAACCAAACGAAAATGAGAGTCACTGCTTTGTGAGATGCAAGGCGATACCATCGATGCCATCAGCAAACAAGAAGCAGTGTCCTGATTACAGTGTGTAGGTGATGTTATCAAAGATGACGGGTTGTGTTAATTCAGCAGAGTGTAGTTGTACAGCAGGGTAAGTTAAGATTATCTCATTTAGGCCATATAAGATTAATTCTCAGTTTATCATCCCCGCTCACTCCCGATTTTTTGTGCCGCCTCAATCAATTTTATTTTGTCATTTACATGTATTAATTAGCTGGTGAATTAAAAAAAATTACACCCCAAAATTTGAATGATAAACAAGGAATTAATTTGATAAGACTTGTTGCTTTTCACGCGGAAATGCAATTTTGCTATGCTATCCACATTTTCAAGCATCCATAAAAGCATATATTATCATAATTTCATTGAATTCTATCTTGTCTCTGCTGTAATAATGCTCTAAAATGCCACTGAATCTTAATTATATGATATAGAATTGAAAAATGACAATTTTATTATTAATCATCCAAAATTAAGGGTTGTTGCATGCGACGTGCCTTAATGGCCTGGGGAGAACACTGCCTTAGGCCAAATAGTGTTTTTTTTTGTTATCACTTGCCTGACAGTTTTTTTTTGTTATCACTTGCCTGACAGACCATAAAAATGGCACAATTGTGCGGGGGATGATAAACTGGGAATTAATTTGATCATGTCACTACCATAACAACACACTGATAACAGCTGACTAAGATGGAAAACCTTTCTCATGTCAATGACCTGAGAAACTGTTTAATGCGATCATAAAGTCTGAGGACATCCGTAATGTAGATCCTTCCGCTTACATCATTTTATTATATTTTTAAAAGTTTTATTTCACAGCAAATACATACTGTACACTCTCTTTAGAAAAAGTGGTTTGACACGATAAATAAAATAATAGGTTACTGTCTTTTGAGATAAGTATTCTCAGACTCGGCTGATATGGTTTTGCAAGGGCTTGCCAAGGCTCGTCCTTTCGTACCATATCAACCTCTTCTGATAAAACTTATTTAAAAAGACAATACTTAACCTGTTATTCTCTATTTATATGGCCAAGAAGTTAAACTTGCTGGAAGAAAAAACTACCCTACCTATGATCTAACCAATTATTTTACATTGGATCGGGCAGTGAGCAAAAACATTTTATTTTCATTAAAGGTTGAATCCCTAAATCGTCTGTCTTGCATTCAAATTTTCAGAAAAATATGTTTTCTTGTGTCAGAAATAACAATCTATCAGATGCAGATAGCTATTTCAAAAGATTTAGTAACAATTATTTATTGCACATGATTACACTTGATTTATCAAACAACCACTGCCAGTATGTTATACTACATAGAAATTCCCGTTTATTTTTACATAATAACGGCCTAAAAATAGCTAACCGGGACAGTGAGCAGAGATAGGAAACCCCTCTTTAAACGCAACTTTTAAACATGTTTTAGCACAAATCCAGTGGAAATGGATGCACTGTTGGGAAGAATGCTATGATATTTACACTATAAAAACTTTTCGATTTTTACGATTATGTGGAGTTTTGGTGCATTTAGGGATTCAACCTTTAAGGACGGCCTTAATAATACATAAAAATATGCCTGAAATGTCAGATTAATGCACATTTTTAAATTATTTTAAAGGGGCATGTCTTCATATATTGTCGAAAAAATTAATTCCATAGTTTTGGTGTCCTTCACATATCGGTTTAAAAAATGAATCATTTCAAAATATTTTATTTTTGCTCTTTTCACCATATGTGATGTTCCCCTTGAATATGCTCGGACATGCACACGATATTAAGACTATCATTTTCTCTTTTTATTTCAACAGTGAAGGAGAAGGCTGTAACCATGTTGCTGCCCTTCTTTATGCCGTTGCAGACATAACTGAGAAGAAGAAGGACGGTAAACTGGCTCCAACTTCAGTGAAATGTAAATGGAACAATCCAAGAAAACGAAAACTGACGCCAATGAAGTCGCAAGATGCCTCTTTTAACAAGTTTGTTCACGGACGCGACAATGCCAGTGTTAAGCGAAATATACTGGCTCCCATTTATAATGTCACCAAACCATTTAATGTGGACAAATTTAAGGGTAAATTGCTGGGATGGCGATCGAATGCTGGTTGGTTGAAGAATTTTGAGATTCAAACGGAGAGGGATTTAATTCCGAAATTGCACAACATTGATTTCAATTTTCATGATAATATGAATATCAGATCCGATTACTGCAAATCCATGTTTGAGGAATACTTTAATTCTATGAAAATCAATGAACACGAATGCATTTCCATCGAATGTCTGACAAGAAATCAAAGCGATTCAGATTTATGGACAACGGCCAGAGAAGATAGACTAACTTCCTCCAACTTTGGTAGAATCTGTAAATTGAAGGACGATACCAAGCCAGATTCAACATTGAAAGATCTTTTAAACTATAGAACATTTCACAGTATTTATACCAAGTATGGGCGCCAACATGAGAAAGTGGCAAGACTACAATATCAAAAGACAATGAGGAAAACCCACCCTGGGTTAACAGTTAAAAAGTGTGGTTTGTTGGTTACCCCAGAATATCCACATCTGGGTTCTAGCCCAGACGGTTTTGTAAACTGCACACATTGTGCAGACCACAACGGACTCCTAGAGATCAAGTGCCCGTCATCTCTTGATTGGAGGATGAAGACGCCTGCAGAATGTGCAGAAGATTCGAAGTTTTTCTGCAGTATAAAGGATGGAAAACTGGCGCTGAAAAAGAACCACAGTTACTTTTATCAAGTACAGGGACAGCTTGGGATTAGTGGGCGAAAGTGGTGTGATTTTGTTGTTTGGACATGTGCGGGAATGTCGGTGGAGAGAATTCTTGCAGACAATGAATTCTTTCAGCTCCATGTTGTCAAGAAGTTAAATGTATTCTATGTGAAAGCTTTTGTACCTGAGCTGTTCACCCGTCGGGTGCAGAGAGGGATTCCATTACATGACTAGTATACATGATGAGAACATTTATGAGAAATTTAGTACATGTGGAGCTTACCATCACATTGACCTCTTCATGTAGAAGAAATGACATTAATTTCATGAAGTTGTTAATCATTGTTGATTTATGAAATAATAAATATCTGCCCGTGGTAAATCATAGAATAATACACGGATCGGAGTTCAGATGCGGAAGAATATATCACGAAGACCTTTAGGCCGGAGTGATATATATCTGCGCATCTAAACGACGATCCGTGTATTATTCGAAGATCACGACAAGATGGTTATTATTTCAATTCTAACACAAGTGTTTGTTAAATTAAACGATACAACTTAGAACTATATTATTCGGTGGTTTATAATTACGATGTATTTATTATTGACTATACGTAGCTTCAACGTGGTAAATGAGGCAATTTTCCACATCCTCATTTCTTCTTTGCTTTTGTAGTTTATTGCGTGGGTCGTGTTAGAAATGAATATTAGGTGCTACAGGTTGATCCCGAAAAACTTTTTTTTTTAATTTGATGTATTCACATTCATTTAATACACATTGATACAAATTGAACAAAACAAAAAATAAACAAAAATATAGGTACAAATAATTGATATGATTTTTTCTAGGAGTTATTTCTATACATGTATAAGTGATACGTAGCTTATTAGCTACACGTAGCTTATTAGCTACGTATCACATTTATATGGAAATCGATCTTTAAAAAATCGTATTAATTATTTACACCTTAATTTTGGGAACTTTTTGTTTTGTTCATTTTATTTCAAGGTGTTATGCATGAAAATACATAAATTACAAAAAAGTATTTTTTGGCATCAACCTACATTTGTATATCTAGTCTCTAAGTTTAGCAATCATAATTTTGTACTAAATTAAAATTCTAAACTTCTTTCATTTGTTTGTCTTGAAATACATGCTCGAGTCATAACCATGGACATCTAAAGACCATACAAACATGTAGTAGTAGCTTCCTTGACCGGCACTCTGCATTTAGAGAAAAATTCTATGACTAGTGGCCCGGATGTATAAATATATAGTAGTGGCTTCCTTGACCGGCACTCTGCATTTAGAGAAAAATTCTATGACTGGTGGCCCGGATGTATAATAATTTTAATATATAGTAGTAGCTTCCTTGACCGGCACTCTGCATTTATTGAAAAGTTCTATGACTGGTGACCCGGATGTATAAATATATAGTAGTAGCTTCCTTGACCGGCACTCACTCTGCATTTATAGAAAAGTTCTACGACTGGTGACCCGGATGTATAACTATATAGTAGTAGCTTCCTTGACTGGCACTCTGCATTTAGAGAAAAGTTCTACGACTGGTGACCCGGATGTATAAATATAAGTGCTTTGGGAATGTAGGCACTGTCGTTACCAAACTTGGAATACTGTTGAAAGTAACATTGAATCTACATACATGTACAAAGAACCAAAATCTCTAAAAATAAATAAATATAAACTGGAAATAAGGTTAATACACTTTTATTAAGTACCTTGAAATTCGTTTAATAAATTTATACAAAAAACAGGTACATATTGCATTAACAGTAAACACCATTTGCGATTCAGATAATAATGCTAAATTAAAACATTCAGACTGAATAGCAAACAACATACCGTATTTTACCTTGTATAGTACGCACCCATGTATAGTACGCACCCCCTTCTCGGAGGTCAAAACTGGGGTAAAAAAGTTGTTTCCGTGTATAGTACGCATCAAAATATTATGCTTTCTTTTTCAGATAAAGGTGAAGTCATTTGTTAAGAAACATGAACAGAAGAAGCTTTTTCATTTTCATTTGTATAACGCATATTCAGACTGTGATGTATTGTAGTAATTGTGGTAAAATAAACTAGTGGGAGGGGTGTGGGTGTGTTTATTTATTTGTGTTGACAGTAGTTTTCCTAGATTAACCATTCAACGAAAATAAATATAAAAAATTAAAAAATTAAAAAAAATCACGATCAAGATAATTAGCGTACAAAAGAAAATATAATTACTTCAATCATTAATTGCCAATCTTCAGGGGAGTACCTATCTTGTATCATCTCATCAAAGAGCCAATTATAATGCCGCAGATAATTGTCCGTAATCCGATAATTACATCTACTAAAACGCAACAAAGGCGTTGGTTACCGTAATCCATTACGCCGATTATACTAACATTGTGTATTCACGGGAACCAGTGCTTATCATAAGTGTAGCACAATTGTAACGCGTGATCAATTACCTGTACCTCGTGGCTAAATCTGGTAAAGGTCACACGGCGTGTCAAAGTGCATCCTCAGAAATAGTCGCTACTCACGGCGACTTCAAAGGATTATAGAAATGGAATAACCCACTCTACCCCGTGTTTATAATGTGTCATACTGCAGCCGAGGTGCGATTTTGTTTGACCCAATTATCAATCATCAAATGTTTACCGGTAAGCAGGTTTTCACAAGCATTATTGAATAATAGCCATTTCAAAGTAGGGTGATTCTGCCTTTCTACGACGTCTAAAATATATGTCTTTCAAAATAAAGCAAAAACTTCATTAATTTTTTATAAAATATTAAATAAAATCCTATAAATATTAGAATAGAATAGAACTGTAACAATATTCCATGTACCAGTCTAAAGTCTAAACAGCTGGAAGTCACGTGATATTACGTCACGCGATATAAACAACAAATGGAGGGACGATTTTTCACACAATTTATTGAAGTTTTACAACAAACATTTATACAAAAACAAGCATCATAATACACTTTATTCATTTATAATTCGAATTAAGTCAATATATTACTTATATGAAGCGAGTAAATTACGAAAAAATTGTGTATTATCGGTATTCACAATTTTCTGTCTCGATGTCTGTTCGTCAAGGTTTTTCTTCCCAGGGCCAGACATCGATTTTCTGCAAGAAAAAAAAAGTTCTTTTTATTGTTTCCTTATATTGTACGCACCCCCCTTTCGGAAACCGTAAAAGTGGTAAAAAAACTGCGTACTATACAAGGTAAAATACGGTAGATCATGATCAGACACATCATTCTATTGCAGCTGATCTGCTTCCATTTTTGTTTGCAAAAATATAAGTTGTTAAATACACAGAGGTCATTCACTATTATACTATAATAGATGTGTGTTGAAGGGGCTGAATATAAGGTTGATGCCAAAAACACTCTTTTAAATTGATGTGTTTTCATGCATACCACGTTGAAATAAAATGAACAAAAGAAGAAATTCCCAAAAATCTAGGTACAAATACTTAATATGAGTTTTTAAAGATCGGTTTTCATATACATGTATGTGATACGTAGCTAATAATTATGGTGTACGTATCACTTATGTAAAAATCATATCAATTACTTGTACCTAGATTTTTGGGTAATTTTTGTTTTGTTTATTTGGTACTATAGTTTGTCCCATCCCAAGTGAAACGTCATTTTCAGCTCTTGTGCAAAATATATTGCACTTAGAAATAAAATAACAGCGGTTTTGTAAATAATAAAAAAGTCACATTTTTTGTGCGCAATTATTTTTTAAACAAATGAATAATTTTCTCACAAAGCCCATTTTTCTATGGGTCTTCATAATGGTAAAAAAGAAAAGTACCGATTAGACAAAAGAAAGAATTACGTATTCGGAAAAGATAGATCTTTCTTATGGTATATTTTTCAAACGTTTTTGTGCATTATTGTAAAGTGTACCATTCGCCTTGAAGTGACGTAATTTGCGTCTTTTATCGCGTAAAAATGGACGACGTCAAAATAACATTATGGTGATGGGAACGAATTATTTCAAATATCGGAATGAAGCCATAATCAAAAAAGTGAAAAAGGTTTCCCGAGATATGAACATTCCGATGATGTATATGTAAAAAACAGTTAAATAAACCAAAAGTGAAAATGATATGAGCATGACAATTTTGGTGGGACAAACTATAGTACTAAATTGATGAAAATACAGCAATATCAAAAAAAGTGTTTTTCGGCATCAACCTATATTCAGCCCATTTAACCCTTAGAGTGCTGAATAATTTAAAATGCGTTTGCAAACAACATAGATCCAGATCAGCCGCAGCAGAACGCTGCATCTGATCAGGATCTATGTTGTTTGCTATTCAGCCAGAATGGTTAATCATTATTATCTGAATAGCAAATAGCATAGATCCTGATCAGATGCCGAGTTCTACTGCGTCTGATCTGAATCTATGCTATTTGCAAAAACGATTTAATCCGGTTTCAGCACTTTAAGGGTTAAAGGTTGAATCCCCAAATCTTTTCATGTAAAGGTGGACAGATAGATAAAATGTCACTAACACTATTAATTTCACTGTCAGAGTGATGACAGAAAGTCGCACATAATGTATATATATCACTTTGTGTCATATTAATGAGGCACTAATGGCGGCTGAAGATTTGTCAATTTAGCACACAGCTTCCAGACTTTAGATGCTCGATTGGACATGGTAATCGGCATCACACCTTGCACAATTCGAAAGTTTTTAATCCGTTCCATTTGTCTCTCCACATGAATCCTTGCATTCGCGATTTCCCTTGTACTCTGAACTTCGCGTTTTGAAAATTTTACATTTGCACGCTTGAATGGAGGAATTATTAATTTGATACCTTTTGGCGTGGTTAAATCTGATATTGTAAATCCCTTATCTGCCATTATTGCATCACCTTCTTCACACAATTCAATCAACCCACACCTCGCCGTTAATTGTTTGTCACTTATGGACCCAGCCCACAAATCAGATATGAAGGTCACATGACCAGATGGACTAATCCCCACCAAAGACTTCCAAGTCATATGGGACTTGTAGTCACTGTACATTAGTGATTTCAATTGAAGTGAACTTGGGGTCTCAGTTTTTATCTCTGTGCAGTCTATGATGACTCTAGTATCCGGGAATTTGTCCCTAAAAACTTTGGGCATGTTAAATTTAACAGCAGATTTTGAAGGCCACATAATTAAAAAATTTAATTTGACATCCAGATAGTCAATCCACTTATTTAAAAGTCTACTGCAAGCTGTGGATGAAATACAAAATCTGTCTGCTAAGTCGTCAACCAATAGTCCTAATCTAAGTCGCATCAACACCATAAAAAATTCATCTATTAACCGAAGTGATCTTGGACGACCTCCACTTGAATGATTGTTTGTCTGTCCTCCTCCTTCATGGATATCTCCCATTTCGTCAAATAAAGCGTTAAACATGTCTTTGTTTGGAATTCCAGTGTAGAAATTCACTTTGGATGAATTATTCATAACGTCTTCAAACACTAATGAAGGTAGGGCGGTCTGTTCACCAACGTCCTTCACTTCACATTCCGTCTGCGTCCCGACACTTACAAAGGTTGGCGCCGACTCTGATTCTTCGGTCTGCATTTCTCTCGACACCATGTGTAGACAGGTCTGTGTTTCAATCATCCTAAAAACAACAACAACAAATTGATGGTATGTGATATTTGTTTTAAAAAGTCTGCCGCCATATAAAATTACATGTATATGGCAGCGGCATAGCGTGGCATACTCCATTACACCATGGCGTAACTTCGAATTTGAAAATGTGAAAAAATAAAAAGGCCTTACAAGTTGAAATCTGCATTAGCTTGAAATGTGTCCATAGGACACGGATGCCACCACATCAACACTTTTGTCATGGGCATGTGACCCATCCTCACATTGAGGTGACATTTGTGCAATGCAAGGATGCTCGACACCAAATTTGGTAAAAATTCTTCATATGGTTCAAGAGATCAAGTCATTTGAGATTTGTTTTTCTATTTTTAGCTCTATTGGCCCCTATGTGCAATGAACTGGAACCATTTGAACTTGTTGTGCAGCTGCACACTAAATATTTATTGAATGCATAGAGAATCTAACAGAATTTTGCGAATGTCAAAATTGAAAAATCGGGCATAGGTTCCCCTTACAAAAGATGATATTTATCATTTCCAAAACCACTTAAACCACTACACAATTATAAATTGAATATATTGGGAGCATTTAGAGAATGTCAAAATTGAAAAATCTGGCATATGTTCCCCATACAAAGTTTGATATTTATCATTACCAAAACCAATTAAAACAGGATTTTATTTCGCACAAAATCAATATGAATCATCTATGTCACCTAGAGAAATATTCTGTAAAGTTTGAAGTCAATCGAGTCATCCATTATCACGTTATCGGGCTGACAATCTTGAAACTCAATTATCCTGTCGCCTAGAGAAACATTCTGTAAATTTTGAAGTCAATCGAGTCATCCATTATCAAGTTATCATGCTGACAATTTTTAAAATCAATTATTTTTTCAAAATTATTTTCTAAGATTTGTTGCTATGGAAATATTTTTAATTTTTTTTTTTGGTGAAAATCCATCCAGCGGTTCATGACCTTGAAGGTACGGACCTGAATTTTTGGTGTGACATTCGTATCATTGAGGTGAACAGTTGTGCAAAGTTATTTCAAAATCCCTCATGCAAGGAAAAGTTATAGCACAAACAAATTTCTATTCTTAGTAAAAAACAATTCGTCGTCAAAGTCATTTAGTTCCCATATATTGCCATTCAAATTAAGAAAAAAACTTCAGATTGCTTAATTTGGCGTCTTGAATATTTGTCACGCTACGCCCCTGTACGGATTTGACAACATACAGTCGCTGAGTAGCCTGACATACAATGCAATGGTTGTATGTATACATGTAAACACAAACGCCTTCCATTTAAAAGAAATAAACGGAAATGTTTCTATCCGAAACAAAAAGCCATAAAATGTTTAAAGATTTTTAGAGTAATATACGTATAGGTAAGGAAATAATTATTATAGTTATTTCACATGTGATTTACCCACCCCGAGATGTGTCTTTCACGTTAGTGTTACATTGTGAAATAAATAGTTTTATCATGAATGGCCTATACAAAACAGTATCGGTATTATTATTAGTTACCAGCACTGAAAACAGTGCGGGTATAGATTAGTGACCCACTTATACAGGTTACTTCCTTTGGCATTCTAATTAGCCTAATACATGTACCATTTATTATACAAAAGTACCTAGACTATGATACAATGACTTTTTGTATTTAAAGTTATACTGAAGTAAAACAAACCACCATGATTGTGATAAGACATAAATACAAATAATAATACATTAGGCCAAAAAAAGAGTGTGGTTCAGGTATCGCCTGCCAAAAATGTAGGGTAGGTAGGTAGGGATTTTGTTATATTTTATTTTTCAAACTTTAAGATAATAATAAAAATTAGTATTAAGGGATCAAGCTAGGGGTAGACTAGGACGAAATAGTCACCCTAGTGGTCGTAGAGAAATGAGATTCTAATTTTTTTTTATTGAAAACATTTTTATATTTTTTTGGATTTTTTGTTCAAGTCAATAAAAAACCTTAGGGTCAGCCCCAAAACAATAGGGTCGGTCGGGACACCTGAACCACATGTAAGTTTTGTTTTGGCCTTACACAAAAATGAATTATGAACCATCATTCTTAGGCAGGGAACGCAAAATAAATGGTTCCTGCTTAGTTTTATTTTTTTTGGCATAGTTATCAATTGATAGTAATAGATTTTTAATCCGAGTCTGAGGTTGGATGAATGTGATATTTCTACTACACTGCAGTTGCCTAGTGGTAGACTTCCCCCTAAGCGGAAGGTTGTGTGTTCGATTCCCAATCACCGTGTCTAACTAAAGACGATACAAAATTGGTAGCCCCCTCGTCAAGAGCTCGGCATTTAGATGGTAGTTCTATTTCTACTACTGGTCGGCACGATGTCAGGATAATGTGACTGGATGGGGTACTTGTCGGTGCCTATGACATGACTGTACATGTATTCTTGCACAACAACTTTCTCGGTAAGCACCGTCGCTACATAACTCAAATACTGTTGTAAAGTGATGTTACACTCTTTTATTTTTAACTTTCACTGTACATACTCACACCTTTATTTCTTTCTTTCTTTATGCGCACACCCCTGGCAATTATATTCAAACTGTTGAATGTGGCCAGTATATGGTTGAACTTGAAGTACACCCATACAAACAAAAACATGATAATACTGCTATACATGTACATACCTTATAGGAGTTGTTGTTGGGATAGGTCCACTACCATAGTCATGGAAATTCAGTGAAACGTCTAGATTCGACTGTTGGTATTCTTGTATGAAGCTGTCGTCACAATCACCGACAGACTGTGCACCTGACTGTTCAGACAGACCAACTGCAATGTTTAAGGGAGTCGCTGTATAAGGTCCATCTTCCAGTTCCATGTCTTCTTCAGGCTCTTGGTCCTGCTCATTTTCATCCAAAGTCTGAAATGAATAAATAATAAAAAAATAATTCATGTGGCATAGCCATACGTAGTCTACTTGTTATGCTCGCATGTATATGCACTATTTAATAAGTACAGTGGTAATTCATGCATTTCTCACCAATGCTGTCCAAGTTCGATTCTTGGCTTGTGCATTTAAAGGCACGGTACTTTACACGGGCCAAGTTGGACTGGAAGGTTTATTCTCCGCATGCTGAACCGGACTTAAATAGCCTTAGCAAACCGCACAATCCAGGATGCTGCGTCTGTTCTGGATCTAGGCTATTTGCTACTGTAGTGGTTCTGACAGGCATCAGCCGCGATAGCTCAATTGGTAGATTGTCGGGTCGGTAACCCGGAGATCGTAGGTTCGAATCCTCATTGGGGCTCCACATTTTCCCCCGAAACGCCGGTAACACTTCATTTTTTGTATGTACTATAATGTACGGATAATAATGCATTTAGTTTAAAAATAGCATCAAGAATTTGTTCTCTCCTTATATTTGATTTTTATAAAAAAAATCAAACACCGTGTACAGGCTTCTTACATGTACGATTGAATTATTTTATCTTAGAATATAACTAGAAGTGGGTCACATAATTTGATAGTCAACTGTTCCACTGAAATTTTAAATAAAATACAGACTTACTGAGCTACGAAAGTTTTTATCAGTTCCACCGGCTGTTGGAAATCTAGATGGTAGAGTATGCATCATCGATGGCCCCTTGTGATCAACAAAATGTTCACTACAAAGTAATCTATTTTCGTTCCACTGAAAGCTTTTCATCACTGTTCGACATCTCTGAACCCACACTCGTTTTAAACGTTTATTCTGTGGAAAACGATGAAGCGACACAGTTCTACCATCAATAACCTTCCCACGGTAAATCCCCTTACAAACGCAACAATATTTTAACGATTTCTTCTTTGGTTTCATTGTAAACATTATTTGTTTATCTGTGCTAGATCTGTGTGTAAACACCGTAATGACTCATAAAAATAGTAGTCCCCGGAAGTTTAAAATATTTCGGCGCATGCGCATTGGGAGTCAGGTTCGATAATTTGTCAAGGGAGACTACCTAGTTTTGGGAAAGGACTATTGGCACCTGCGTATTTCTTCGTATACGCAGCTTTTGCGCAGATTTTACAAAAATGATGCAAAACATAGCATTAACAAACAAGCTGCGCAAAAGCTGCGTTTTCAAAGGTCAACATAATAATTTACCTTTAATGTAAAAGCTGCGTAAAACGCAGCTTTTACGCAGGTGCCAATACCGCTAGCTTTTACGTAGCTATTACGCAGGTCTGCGTAAACGCAGCTTTTACGCAGATCTCTGTAAAAGCTGCGTAAAACGCAGCTTTTACGCAGGTGCCAATACCGCTAGCTTTTACGCAGGTCTGCATTAACGAAGCTTTGATGCAGATCTTTGTTAAAGCTGCGTAAAAGCTTCGCAATAGCTGCGTAAAAACTGGCGGTATTGGCGTAAAACGCAGTTTTTACGCAGCTATTACGAAGCTTCTGTGCAGATCTTTGTGAAAGCTGCGTAAATGAAGGATTTAAAAAGCTTCGTCTTTCTTTTTCAATAAAGGGTCCTCCGAGGGCTAGTGAAAATTTGAGCAGATATAAATGGAAACGTAAATGTAGTCAAAATGATGCGCCACGATAAGCACTACAGTCAAAGATAAGCACTACAGGTCTTTGACCGCTAGAGCATGGAATACATAAGGATGTGATCAATAAGAAACAATCAGTAATAAAGGCAATAAAGTTTATATGTACTAAATTCTAGGTCCCCCTGTACAGGATTCAAATTTAACAGAATAAATAACATCACTATATCTCAGCAGCAAATGTTGAACAGTACATGGAAATAACATGTTACATAATTTTAATCTTAAAAAGTGATATTGGTGGAAACGGCAGAAACGAAATTTAAAGCTATTTGACACTGGAAAAGTGTTTCCTAAGCATTTTTATATTGAAATATTTAAACTATAAAACAAACAACTGATATGCAAAATGCAATGTGAAAAAATAAACTATAAACGAAACATCTATTAAATTTTACTTTAACATGAAAAAGTTTGGTAGAAACACTTGCAGACTGAATATAATATTGAGCACTTATTTAAATTGAATATACACTGAAGGGACACACAGCAACCTTGTAGTTAATAAAACAGTTAAATTAGCACCCAAATTTACTAACCCCACATCATTTATGTCTTTTCCCTCTTTATTCTACTATATGTTGAAAAATGTTAGGGATGCAATATAATCCACTCAGGTGTTTGCAAAATCAATTTGCTTTCAAGGATTCAAATAATGATTTGTGCATAATAAATATGAAAACTAATATTATTGTCCTTCAAAACTAAACTATAGACTTCATGTGAAACACATTTGAACAAGAGATCAATGACCTTGAAGCTCTACTGATTGATTGTGATTTCAGGAAGTAGTGACTACAAACTTGATTTTTGAAAATCTATTTTGAGCTTTGGCGGCGGCCAACTTGAATTTCCGGCCGACCTGAATTTTTGCTAGGATCAATTAGACATCAAGAGCAACATTCCTGTGAAGTTTCATGAAAATCCGTCAATTAGTTTCAGAAGAGTAGTCGCTACAAATTTTCATTATATAACTCTATGTAAACAAAGATGGCCGCTGACAGCCATGTTTAACATGGAATCAAAATAATGTTCGACTCAGATAACCATCATGTCATGCTGATCATTTTAGAACCATATCAATATCTCTTATAGTTTTCTAGAAGTAGTCGCTACAAAACTTATTTTTTAAAAATCTTTTTTTAGCCATGGCAGCCATCCTGAATTTCCGGCCGACCTGAAATTTTGCTAAGATCCATTAGTCATCAAGAGCAACATTCGTATGAAGTTTCATGAAAATCCGTCAAGTAGTTTCAGAGGAGTAGTCGCTACAAGTTTTTACAACTCTATGTAAACAAAGATGGCCACTGGCAGCCATGTTTAACGTCGAATAAAAATAATGTTTGACTCGAATAACCGCCATGTCATGCTGATCATTTTAGAAAAAGTCCCATATCAATATCACTTATAGTTTTCAAGAAGTGGTCGCTACAAACTTATTTTTTAAAATCTATTTTTAGCTGTGGTGGCCATCTTGAATTTCTGCCGATGTGAAATTTTGCTAGGATCAATAAGACATCAAGAACAACATTCCTGTGAAGTTTCATGAAAATCCGTCATGTAGTTTCAGAGGAGTAGTCGCTACAAGTTTTCATTATATAACTCTATCTAACAAAGATGGCCGCTGACAGCCATGTTTAACATCGAATCAAAACAATTTTTGACAAGGACCAACATCATGTCATGCTGATCATTTTAGAAAAAGTGACATATCAATATCACATATAAGTGACATATCAATATCACTTATAGTTTTCAAGAAGTAGTCGCTACAAACTTGTATTTTGAAAATCTATTTTTAGCCATGACGTCGAATCAAAACGATTTTCGACAAGGACCAACATCATGTCATGCTGATCATTTTAGAAAAAGTCCCATATCAATATCCCTTAGAGTTTTCAAGAAGTAGTCGCTACAAACTTGTTTCTTAAAAACCTATTTTTAGAATTGGCGGCCATCTTGGATTTCACATCAACATGAATTTTTGCTAGGATCAACTAGACTTCATGGGCAACATTTCTGTAAAGTTTCATGAATATCCATCCAGTAGTTTCAGAGGAGTAGTCGCTACCAATAAAAGTTTACGGACGGACAGATGGACGCCGCACCACGGCATAAGCTCTGCTGATCTCTGATCAGTAGAGCTAAAAATGTATTTAAAAAATGGGGGTCGGGAAACATGAGAAGAAATATTTCAATCCCCTGTCTGATTCTAAAATAACAGGTAAACACTTCTTTGATTTGTTTGTTTCCTCAGAGACCTATATTAATAATGTTTTTTTAAATAAAGACCATAATTATTAAAAAAATATACACTGCACTCCTGGATAACAATTAGCTCCATTTATCTACACATCTAAGCCCCGGTAAGCGGCCTCAAACCCTCTCAAAATTGTCCTCATTGTTCGTTAAACATCATCTTCTGGAACCTCAAACCGACTTAATTATTGCTGTCCTGTAGATGCAAACATGTATGAAGTTTAAAAGCTTTACGGCTCGAGGTGTCCTGAGTAAAACTTAAATTTAAAACAGACGTATGGGACAGTCGGAAAACATTGATCTGAAAAGATAGTATATTTATAAATAAATTAATGTCTCCAAAAAAGACAAAATAAATTTATAAATGTATAAAAAAAATCCATTTTGAATATAATAGTTTTTAATACTTCTGAAAATTTAAAACCTATATTATATTAAAAGGGCCTCATTGCAATCTTAGTCTTGTGGGCTGGATTATATCAAACACTTCATGGTACTAGTAGTCCCAAGCATATAAAGTCGTAATTCTAGAACTGGTCAGTCCGGTGTCTGTATCATGTTATTTGTCTACAGCACGGTATTCCAGTATGGCACCACTATAAAATTGAGCATAGAGCTCATTTCGGAAAAAAAAACGGTGTGATAAAACATAAAGATTGTTAAATCGTTGGGTGTGGGATGGGGTGGTGGAGGTGACATGTGCACCAAATAACAGCATGTGGGGGGATGGGGTTTAAAAGCTATTTAGGAGGAGTAGCGGCGACAATATTATATTTAAAGTAAAAAATTCAAAGGGCCATTAAAAATCAGTGAACTGGAACGAAAGCACGACATCCTACCGATACTTCTGTAAAGTTTTGTCAATATCCAACAAGCCATTTAGGAGTAGTGGCGACAACAAATTTAAAGTAAAAAACTCAAGGGACATAACTCCGTCAAAAATCAGCGAACCAGACCGAAAGCGTGACATCATACTTCCTGCAAAGTTTCGGCAAAATGCATCAAGCCGTTTAGGAGGAATAGCGGTGCCAACAAATTTAAAGTGAACAATGCAAAGGGCCATAGGGCCAAAAATAAAATTATGTTTGTTTCCCCTTCCCGACCGACCCACCGAAATTGCCGCGACCCGAATTATTTTTTTAATTTTTTTTTAATTTTTTTTTTACTACTTTATATACATATGTGTGGTTCTTATTGAGAACTGCTATTTTAAAGTACAATAGTACTGTAAGACAAATCGGGTAGGTACCGAATGTATTGTCTTTTAATGAACATGCAGCACGATGTTCAGACACGACTGGGTTGGGACCGTCTTAAATGTGTCTTATAGGTAGCATGTATTCCAGTTTTGATCTCAAATAAAAGAAATGAAATAAAAAAATATTTTACCTACCTACCTACCCAACTCTTTTTTGCATGGGTCGGGAAGGGGAAACAAACATAATTTTATTTTTGGCCTAACTCTGTCAAAAATCAGCAAACCGGAAAGACAGCGCGATATGCACAACTAGACATCATACCGATGCTTCTGCAAAGTTTTGTTAATATCCAACAAGGCGTTTAGGAGTAGCGGTGACAACAAATTTAACTTTAAAAAATGCAAAGGGATATAACTCCTTCAAAAATCAGTGAATCAAACTGAAAGCAAGACATGCACAACAAGACATCATACCGATGCTTCCTTTAAAGTTTTGTCAAAATCCATCAAGCCGTTTAGGAGTGTGTGGGGTGGGGGTGTGTGGACCATTTCAGACTATTAAACGACTTGCATGCTGTCGCACACTTCAAATGCTTGATACAGTTAACCCTATAGATATTCTTCCCATTTATAACATTTATATATAGCTGTAAATGGAGAGTGGCTCTGGAGTGTTCATTTCATGTTGATGCAATATAACCTTTTTATGTGGTGCGCCATAAACTTCAATTTTAACTTCCAGTGTAAAACTTCTGCGAGAAAAATACCTTTGATCTGAAGGCATACCTGTCATAGGATCTAAGGTTGAGGATGTATTCTGTTGAATCTGTTGGACACCTTCATCATCGCCTTCCGAGCGACCCGACCATTGACAACTTGCACTCATGTCAACATCTCCTGAAAACTCCAAGCATAACAATTGCTGAAATATTATACCACTTCAATTTCTAAATAAAGAATTGAATTGTAAATGTACATGTGCTGTTATACGCCACATAACAGCACATGTGGCTTTTAAAGGACTTATTAATAAATATACAGACATAAATATGCTGATTGGTTGTCGATGAAAAATGTTTGACTCCTTAAAAGTATACCCATTATAACCTGTCGCAATGCAGTCACCTGACATCAAACTGACAAAAATGTTCAGTCAATCGTCATATTTTGTGTATGTAAAACTTTTTAAAACTAGAGTTTGTTTTTGAGAAAAACTGATGTCTCATACCACTGCAAAGTTTCGTCAAAATGCATCAAGCCATTTAGGAGGAGTAGCGGCGACAACAAATTTAAAAGTAAAAAAGATGGGTCATAAATCTGTCAAAAATCAGCTATCCGGAATGAAAGTGCAATACGCACAACTAGACATAATACTAACGCTTCCTGCAAAGTTTCTCCACAAGTCCCAATAAGCTATTCAGGAGGAGTAGCGGCGACAATATTATATTTAAAGTAAATAATTCAAAGGGCCGTAACTCCATCAAAAATCAGTGAACCGGAACGAAAGCACGATCATACCGATACTTCTGTAAAGTTTTGTCAATATCCAACAAGCCATTTAGGAGTAGCGGCGACAACAAATTTAATGTAAAAAGTTCAAAGAGACATAACTCCGCCAAAAATCAGCAACCAGACCGAAAGCGTGACATGCACAAGATATCACACCGATGCTTCTGCAAAGTTTTGTTAATATCCAACAAGGCGTTTAGGAGTAGCGGCGACAACAAATTTAACTTAAAAAAATTCAAAGGGACATAAATCCTTCAAAAATCAGCGAATCAAACCGAAAGCATGACATGCACAACAAGACATCACACCGATGCTTCGGTCCTGCAAAGTTTTGTCAAAATCCATCAAGCTGTTTAGGAGTGGGTGTGGGTGTGTGTGGGGGATGGACCATTAAACGACTCGCATGCTGTCGCACACTTCAAATGCTTGAAACAGTTAACCCTATAGATATTCTTCCCATTTATAGATGTTTTTATACAGCTGTAAATGGAGAGTGGCTCTGGAATGTTCATTTCATGTTGATGCAATATAACCTTTTTATGTGGTGCGCCATAAACCTCAATTTTAACTTCCAGTGTGAAACTTCTGCGAGAAAAATATCTTTGATCTGAAGGCATACCTGGCATAGGATCTAAGGTTGAGGATGTATTTTGTTGAATGGTGAACACCATCATCGCCTTCCGAGCGACCTGACCATTGACAACTTGCGCTCATGTCCAACATCTCCTGAAAACTCCAAGCATAACAATTGCTGAAATATTATACCACTTCAATTTCTAAATAAAGAATTGAATTGTTGTTTTAAAAGACTCCTTAACCTGTAAACATAGATTCAACCATGTGCTTAAATCCACTGCAGTCCCCTTTAACAAATTGATTATGGAGGAAGAAAATGCATTTTTAAAATACTCCTTGACAGCGTCGCCTGTGTTTTTCTGAATTGATAGACCTCAATTTGCACCATGACAGGCATAATCAATAACTTGCAAGCTTCATTCAGGTAATGCAAGTACAATGTTTATCTTCAAAACAGTAAGTTGTGCACAAGTAACATATTAATACCTTCACCAATCTCGTTTGCAAAACTGGCAATGTTACAACGAAAAAAACACACTCTCTTATTTGCAGTTTAATTTAGATGTTTTAAAAATATCATGCTTCTTTGCTTATAGTTGTGAATACACTTCAAATTAATTGGTCCACATTATATTGAAGAAGCTCTACCCTGAACGTATTTAAATAGGGCCTACATCTGATTAAAAAAAACCACACAACATCCGTAATTCTTGGTACTGCCAGGACCCTGGTACGGCTCTCACACTTTCCTGGGTGAGCCATCTGTGTAATCGTTTGATGGCTTCCAAGGGTTCTTGTGTCACGAAAGAAAATGTGCTAATCACAGTACTGTTTGTAAATATTAAAGATGAAAGGTCAAAATTCAAACAATTTAGGAAACGGCGGGCATAATTTGCAGCGCATGCGCATATCTGTGATGCACTTCCATAATCTCGCAATTCTTACGAACGTATCACGCAAATATTTCAAAATGATCAACATATGTCAATAAAAATGCTGTCTTTATAATGGTTTCTTCCTTTTTTGTTATCAGAACGTATACGTTAATAACTGAAATGATTATCGAAACAAAATGTATTTTCTCTCAAATTAAACATTTATTCAATTTCCCATCAAGCAACACTGGAGCGATGACTTCCGGAAGTAAACTCGTCAAAATCAATTTTGTCAACATACAAGGAAAAAACGAAAACATGTACCTGTAAAATAATAAATAATTACTGTGTAATTCAATAACTTTAATATGAGTTTAGGCACTGCCTAAGACCGAGCAGAGCTCTTAAAATTAATACTTACATGATAAATCGGATCGCATGTAAAATTTAATTGTAAACCAAATAGTTTACTCTTAATAATTATTCTATATTGTTGTGATAAAATACTAACCTATCTTATGTTTCTTGTCAATCAACATATGAGTAAATTAATTGACTATTCATAATTTCGATCATCAAAATCAGCTGACCAAGCAATGGCCTAGGCATTTGACACACCTCTAAATTGTGGTAGATGGTAAACTCAAACTCGATCTTTATCATAGTTTGTTTGTTTGTATGGTGTTTTATGTCATTTTCAACACTTGTAAGGTTATATACTAGTATGACGGTCGATTTCTTTTGCGTTGGAGGCATCCACCCACTTTTCCTGGGTAGAACCAGTACTGTAAACCTCCCGTCATCCGTAAGAATCGACACTTCCTCACTGACAAATCGAGCTCCCAGTGGAATTCGAACCCGCAGCGGTGAGAGGTGAAGGTTTAAAAGCAACGTCGTTAACCATTCGACCACGGAGACGCTTCGTCTTTATCATAGATGTTCAACCAAGTTTATTGTAAAAGTTAAGGTATTTACGGTGTGATTTTTTTTAAAACCAAATTTTGAAAATTATCTTATTTTTACTCTTTCAACTCAAGGGGCACCTTTCCTGGGTTTATATTATTTTCCAGAGAGAATTATTTTGTATTAGACATATCTTTTTGGCATCTACAACAAACAGTGTCATTGAACATTTTCAATTCAGTTCTTCTTTCTAGACAAATTTCGCATTTAGAAAAAATGTACGACATCTGTTCTATTTCAAAGGCAAGTATAGCATCCGTAGCAAGGTTGAATTTTTCATCTTTCTGTAATGGTGCAGCTTCTGGTATGTCATTTATTTGATATGTTTTGATAATATACCTTTTTTCCCCGTTTATTTCTCATTTCCCTTTTCTTTGATTCTGACTGTGTTTCGTTTTCAAGAGGTTTTGATTCCTAGTTTCCTACATAAAGATTGGATGTCATTGGTTATATTAGAGTTGGAATTTGAGTCCTTATTTGGTTCAGTATATGGTGTACTAATATAATTTTCTGAATTATGTTTGCTCTTGTTGCCATGCGTGTTTTCGGTGGGTGATATTCGCTTTTTACTTTTACTACTATCAGCGTCATTAGATCTTGAAACTGTTTATTGTTCAAAAGCAAGTCAATGGTTGTACATGACAATTCTCCTTCATTGGTTGAAAAGAATACATGTGATGTTGCTCTGCACCAAACTCATGTTAAATTGATGTTGTAGCCTAAAATGGTAGACACAGTTTCAATCTCCCAAGCTGTGGCCCACTCTTGACCATTTATCATTTCCCTCTCGTATTACAGTTTGGTCATGTCAGGACTGTGGTAAACTTGGACTAACTCCTCCATGTCAACCCTGTTATCAGCAATATTATAAAAGTACTGCCTTTTAGTGAGGTCGATATGTGCATATATTACATATTTGTCTGTGATTTGTATAGGTAATACTGGGAATAGAAAAGCTATATCTACTCGTTTGCTCTACTGGGAAATATCTCCCTGATGTAAAGAGGCATTAATCATTAGAAATATTAATAAAATCATTTTAAATGATGTAATATATAGTTTAATAACCAGTGTTTTTGAGATACTGAACATATTTCTCTACCTCGGGAGATATTTCCCGTATCTCAAAAACATTGGTTATTAAACTCTATTAATCGACCTGATCGCCTCGGTCGATATCACTGTTCTCAGGTCGATAAATACAACTCATATCGACCGAACCTAAAAGGCAACAATTATTTTATTATTAAATCAAATTATTCATGGAATTTTGAAATTTTTAATTTTGAAATTTTGAAAATTTGGAATTTTGAAATTTTGAAATTTTTCGAATTTTGAAATTTTTGAAATTTTTGGAATTTTGAAATTTTGATTTTTAAATTTTTTTGAAATTTTTAATTTTGAAATTTTGAAATTTTTAATTTTGAAATTTTGAATTTTTGAATTTTTTAATTTTTTTATTTTTAATTTTTGAATTAGTTTAATTTTGACAACCAATAACAAATAATAAAACAACTTCTAATGATAAGCATTCTTTTAATGAATATCGCTACATTCGTAACTACTTGTGACGGGATTAGCCGAACTAGTACGAATACTCCAAACTACGAAAAGAGACAATCGTCCAAGTGAAACAGACTGATCCCCTGATGATTTGAGGAAAAAATCCGAAATTGCCGAACACAATTTCATCAATGGCGGCGCTTCCGGTGCGACACAGTTTTTTTGCCCAGCCAGGTACGATTTCAACATTTGCACATGTGTTACCATTAGCCGATCATCGTCGGCCGGCTGTGCCGGCCGAGCTCTGCTCGGTACTACCGTTTATCTACAGTCACATATGTAAAATACACTAAAAATTGTTTAAAAACACAAGGTTTTGCTTTTTCAAGCGTTTACTGAGCAAACAGATTAAATAAAACAACCAGGAAGTGCTTGTTGTCTGAAAGTCGGCCATTTGCATTCGTCTGTCATCAGATTCACGCTATCGTGAAACTTGTAATTTTTTTTATTAATTTATTTTATATTAACTTTTTTTTTGTCAGAAACATCCAAATTTACACTGATGCATTATAATTTCGCATCTGATTTGCCTGGGGGAAAAAAAATAGTAAAAAAATAAAATATTTCCCCCCAATAGTTGTTATACGAGTTTGGGAGTTAGCCAAGGCAATGTCTTAATACCATATTATTTTTCGTTTAAACATTTTTGAATATGTTTTTTTTTAATATACCCCCTGAAGCAAATCTCATAAAACTTTATGGGTGCACTGCCTGTGATGAGAGGATGATCCCTATTGATTTTGAGGTCAGTAGGTCAAAGGTCAAGGTCACCGTGACCTGATAATGAAAAATGTTGCCTGCTCCATAACTCCTCATCCCCTTAAGCAAATCTCATGAAACTACATAGGTGAACTGCCTGTGGTGACAGAATGACCCCTATTGATATTGAGGTCAGTAGGTCAAGGTCACTGGGAGCCAATAATGAAAAGCTTGTCTGCATTATTACTCCTCCCCCTGAGGCAAATCTCATGAAATTTCATAGTTGAACTGCTTGTGGTGAGAGGATGACACCTATTGGTTTTGAGGTCAGTAGGTCAAGGTCACCAGGGACCGATAATGAAAAACCTTGTCAGCACCTTAAAGGGGTTGATGCACTATTTTCAAACACAGTTTATTTTAAAGGGCTCTGAAAAACATGAAAAAGCTGAAAGAATTATCAAAATGCCATGAAAAGTAAAGGAGATATGACCTATTGAAAATGTGCAAAGAAACATAAATGGAGGCGACCATCTTTGAACGATGACGTGCCTCTTTGCCATATATGGCATATTGATAAAATGTCTTTTAAAGCAAAGAAAATCACTGCAAATGAAAAATAATTTTACATCTGTATATTTATTTCTAATCAATTTGCAGTGGTTTTCTTTGCTTTAAAATACATTTTGTCAATATGCCATATATGGTAAAACGGCACGATGACGTCATCGTTCAAAGATGGCCACCTCCATTTATGTTCTTTGCAAATTTTCAATAGGTCACATCTCATTTATTTTTCATGACATTTTGAAAATTCTTTCAGCTTTTTCCAAGTTTCTCAAAGTCCTTTTAAATAAATCCTGTTCGAAAATAGTGCATCAACCCCTTTAACTCCTCTCCCCTTGAGGCAAATCTCATGAAACTTTATAGGTGCACTGCCTGTGATGAGAGGATGACCCTACTGGCATCTGCCCTAGGGTTTATCCCCACCCGTGGGGTCACATGTTCCTGTGCCATAACTTGGAAACTTTTGAGATCCCCACCCTAAACCCATCTATACACTTACTGGGCCAGAATACTTTAATGTGAGTGTGGGAATTTGTTGATCTTACTGTTATATGAAATTATAAGCTTGTTTGACATTTTTTTTAATAATCTTTTCGAAGATTATATTAGGCGAGTGATTCAGAGGCATTAATTTAGCCCTCTTGTTTACATAAAATTTAACAAGTTGATTGCCAAACATCTGCATTGAAACTGATCAAAGAAATATTCATTTTGTTAAAACATAACTTGCTCGCTTGAGTGACCTTGCTATAATGAGATTATCATTTTACAATGAATTCTGAGTCCATCATCCAATGGTTTGAGGTAGGTAATTTTGTACCAGAAATTTATACACAGAATTAAATTGACATTGGAATGCATACAGTTTGATAGCTAATAAATTATGGTCCAAATTCACCACCTTTTAAAACACCTACAGGATCAATAAACATTTTTTATCAAGGTTGTATTTATGTGTAGCACTGTGACAGTCTATGTCCAAGATAAAAGAGGACTCCCCAATTACCCCTTCATCTTTTAGAAATTTTCAATATCACTTTAAAAAGACAAACTGACAAAAGTTTAAAAAAATAAACTAAAAGATGCAGCTTTCCTAAAGCTGCGTAAAACCTACGTATTTTTGTTTTTACATCTTATTATCATTAACAATTAAAGATACAGCTTTTCCGAAGCATTTACAACAAAACGCAGCTCTTGTAATTATCCTTTTTTTGCAAATAAAATAAAAGACGCAGCTATCAAACGCCTTTCTTAAAAAATACGCAGCCTTAAATATAAATACGCAGCTTTTGTACACCTTTCTTACAAAATATTCAGCTTTGGACATAATTACGCAGCTAAAGTGTAAAATACGCAGCTTTGCGCAGCCTGCTTCTAAAATAACGCAGTTTATCACAAAAAACGCAGCTTTAGGATGGATTGCTGCGTAATAGCTACGTTTTAGCTACGTATTTTTCAAAGCTGCGTAAACATTTGACAAGGGTATGTTTCCATCTATGAGCCAAAAGTCTATTCTACTTTTCCCTTCACCGTTTTTCCTTTTCCACGTAAATTGAGATGTATTGTTATGTAATTGTCTCCAAATATCTATTAAGCCATTATCTTTTTTTAATTTTGTTAAATGATGCACTGGTTTTTTTGTCTTTTCCTGTTTTAACTGTACTTATTCTATCAATGTTTTTAAATGTTTCATTAAAGTCTCCCCCTAATATTTTTATACCCATTGCCTTTTCCTGTATTAAATTATTAAGCAATCCAAAGAAAGAGTTTCTTTCTCTTTGGTCGTTGTTTGCATAAACATTTACAAGAGTATATACGGTTCTATCTAATTGAATATTCAGTATGATATATCTACCATTAGTGTCTATGTAACTGTCTATAATATCATAATTTAAGTTTTTATTAATAAATATTGAGCACCGCCTGCTATTACTTGTTCCATATGAACTAAATATAATCCACTCATTGAATTCTTGTGTTATTATGTTTACGGTTTCCTTCGTAAAGTGCGTTTCTTGTAAAAATAATATATTAGCCTGTTGCTGTTTTGCCCATAAGTTTAGCCTTGACCGTTTATTTTTATCTCCTAATCCTTGTACATTTAAAGATAATAAGTGCACAAATTGTCCCGTAAAGAAATATTAATGAGGTTATCTTATCCACAGACTGCATTATAATACTTTGAGATAGGAAATTATGATTTGTAAAAATGCTAATCCAGGACTGTGGCAAAAAAAAAAGAAAAAGAAAAAAAACAAAAAAAAAACTACCTTCCTTCCCACTTAAAAAATTCAGGGTCGGAGCACAGCAAACAAATATTTTTTCAAGGATGGCCTTATGATGTTTCCCTTTGTTTTATTTATATATAATAGTATAATAGTGTTAAATGATGGTATCTGACTACTTTGACTTATGAACTTTTAGTAGTCGGAGCAGGACGAGTAAACATCCTATAAGGACAAGACTAACATGTCAATGGCACTTGTCCTACAGGACGAGTATACAGTAAAATATATTTCGTCCCCTGCCTTGTCATGATACAAAACATGCATGCACTCTGAACACTGTACATATATTCATGAACCCTTGTCATGATACAAAACATGCATGCACTCTGAACACTGTCCATATATTCATGAACACTTGTCATGATACAAAACATGCATGCACTCTGAACACTGTACAGATACTCTTGTAAAATAAATTTGTTGTAAACCTATCTTTACAGTATACACAGTGATTAATTACTATGTTTATTATCTACATGCATTTTACACATGATGAAAGAACTTAGGCCAGAGGTTTTTATGCCCCCGAAAAAATTTCGGGGAGTATAGTAATCGCACCGTCTGTCTGTCCGTCCGTCCGTCATTCCGAAGTTCGTGTCCGGACTGTAACTTCACAACCCCTGCAGGGATTTTTAAATAACTTGGCACAAGTGATCACCATAACAAGACGATGTGTCACGCGCAAAACCCAGGTCCGTACCTCAAAGGTCAAGGTCACACTTGAAGTTCATAGGTCAAAAACAGGTACGCAATTTCGTGTCCGGACCGTAACGTCACAACCCATGCAGGGATTTTTAAATAACTTAGCACAAGTGATCACCATAACAAGACGATGTGTCGCGCGCAAAACCCAGGTCCGTATCTCAAATGTCAAGGTCACACTTGAAGTTCATAGGTCAAAAACAGGTACGCAATTTCGTGTCCGGACCGTAACGTCACAACCCCTGCAGGGATTTTTAAATACCTTGGCCCAAGTGATCACCATAACAAGATGATGTGTCAAGCGCAAAGCCCAGGTCCGTACCTCAAAGGTCAAGGTCACACTTGAAGTTCATAGGTAAAAAACAGGTACGCAATTTCGTGTCCGGACCAAAACGTCACAACCCCTGCAGGGATTTTTAAATAACTTGGCACAAGTGATCACCATAACAAGATGATGTGTCGCGCACAAAACCCAGATCCGTACCTCAAAGGTCAAGGTTACACTTGAAGTTCATAGGTCAAAAACAGGTACGCAATTTCGTGTCCGGACCGTAACGTCACAACCCATGCAGGGATTTTTAAATAACTTAGCACAAGTGATCACCATAACAAGACGATGTGTCGCGCGCAAAACCCAGGTCCGTATCTCAAAGGTCAAGGTCACACTTAAAGTTCATAGGTCAAAAACAGGTACGCAATTTCGTGTCCGGACCGTAACGCCACAACCCCTGCAGGGATTTTTAAATACCTTGGCCCAAGTGATCACCATAACAAGATGATGTCAAGCGCAAAGCCCAGGTCCGTACCTCAAAGGTCAAGGTCACACTTGAAGTTCATAGGTAAAAAACAGGTACGCAATTTCGTGTCCGGACCGTAACGTCACAACCCCTGCAGGGATTTTTAAATAACTTGGCACAAGTGATCACCATAACAAGACGATGTGTCGCGCACAAAACCCAGATCCGTACCTCAAAGGTCAAGGTTACACTTGAAGTTCATAGGTCAAAAACAGGTACGTAATTTCATGTCCGGAGCGCAACGTCACAACCCCTGCAGGGATTTTTAAATTACTTGGCACAAGTGATTACAATAACAAGACGATTTGTCGCGCGCAAAACCCAGGTCCGCACCTCAAAGGTCAAGGACACACTTGCAGTTCACAAGTCAAAAACAGGTACGCAATTTCGTGTCCGGACTGTAATGTCACAACCCCTGCAGGGATTTTTAAATAACTTGGCACAAGTGATCACCATAACAAGATGATGTGTTGCGCGCAAAACCCAGGTCTTCAAGGTCAAGGTCACACTTGGAGGTCAAAAGTCAAATTGTGTCCGGTCAATAACTCTGGCATTCATGGACGGATTTTCAAATAACTTGGCACAAGTGCTCACCACAACAAGACGATGTGTCGCGCACAAAATCCAGGTTTGTGGCCCCAAGGTCAAGGTCACATTTAGAGGTCAAAGGTCAAATCATGTCCGGTCAATAACTTTTGCATGCCTGGACGGATTTTCAAATAACTTGGCACAAGTGCTCACCACAACCAAATGAAGTGTCGTGCACAAATCCAGGTCCATGGCTCCAAGGTCAAGGTCATACTTAGAGGTCAAAGGTCACTTCGGGGGCATTTATCACTCATTTCTTGTTTATTTTTAGAATTACGGGATATTTTTTTTCAAGATTGAGCAGTAGGAGGAGGGAATAAAAATAAAAATAAAATTGGAAAAAGCGTCGGAAATAAAATTAAAATTATTAACGGTGAAAATGTTTTTATTTTCATTAAACCATAATTATAAATAAAATCATGATTTGTTTTGAAACAACAAGATTTAACACCAATTCGAAGATCATTAATAAAGAGATTTTCCTATACTGGGTGTTATTACCATTGTTTAGAGCTTGAAAAACGATTTACTGCTCATTTCTGAAGATTTATTTTTTCCACTTAACTGTTAAATGCAAAAAACGCTGTCTAAATAAATTCTAGCTAGACACACATTCTTTTTTTTTTTAAAGTTGTAGCAGATCAAACAGGAGGAAAAAATAAAATAAAATTCATGATTTTGACTTTCATTTTTATTTCATTTTTGCAAAATTTAGGGTAGGCTCTCCAATAAATCTAAAAATAAAATAACTCTGACCTTACTATAAAAATACTGAACAAAATAAAACTCTGGAAACGATGTTTTTGTTTCAGAAACTGTGGGTAATTCTTGCACTGCCAACACTGATTGTGTGACAACGAACTCTTACTGTGACAGTTATGGCAAGTGTGTGTGTAACTCCGGCCTCATCTACTTTTCAACTCAAAATGCTTGCGAACCAGGTAAGTGTTAACATTTTTAGATCACCTGAGCCGAAGGCTCAAGGTGATCTATTGGGATCACTCTTCGTCCGTCGTCTGTCCGTCGTTAACTTTTGCCTCAAACGACTTCTTCTCAGAAACCGCCTGGCCAATTTTGACCAAACTACGCATGGATGATCCTTAGATGAATGCTTTTTAGATTTTTTAAAATAAGGTCGGCGCGACATCCAAGATGGCCGCCATTACCATATATGGTAGAAACCTTAAAAAATCTTCTCCAGAACTTCTGGACAGATTTCAACAGTTTTTCTTTTAAAATGACCTCCAACGGCTAGACTATCAAGTTTGTTCAAATGAAGTCCCTGGGGTCAAAAATGGCCGTGCTCCAGGGGTCCAAAATTTGTATATTGAGATTTTGCATGTTTTTCACATATAGACATATAGGAGGAACAAAAATCAAAAAGCTTCTTCTCTGAAACCACAAAGCACAGAGCTTTCTTGTATTACATGTAGCATCTGCTTATGGTCCTCTACTAAGTTTGTTCAAATGGTGACCCTGGGGTCAAATTTGGCCCTGCCCCGGGGTTCACAGTTTTACATAGATTTATATAGGAAAAAATTAAAAAATCTTTTCCCCTGAAACTACAAGAGCCAGAGGTTTAATATTTTGCATTTACTATAAGATTATAGTCCTTTACCAAGTGTGTTCAAATGGTGACCCTGGGGTCACAGTTTTACATAGACTTGTATAGGGAAAAACTTCAAAAAAATTCTTCTCTGAAACTACAAGAGCCAGAGGTTTAATATTTTGCATTTACTATAAGATTATGGTCCTTTACCAAGTTTGTTCTAATGGTGACCCTGGGGTTACATTTGGCCCCGCCCCAGGGGTCACATATTTTACATACTTCTCCTCTGAAACTGCTTGAGCCAGATGTTCAATATTTTGCATTTGCTATAAGCTTATGATCCTCTACCGGGTTCGTTCAAATGGTGACCCTGGTATAAACCTGGCCCCACCTCGGGGGTCACAGTTTTACATAGACTTATATAAGAAAAAAAAATCTTCGTCTCTGAAACTACAAGAGCCAGAGGTTTAATATTTTGCATTTACTATAAGATTATGGTCCTTTACAAATTTGTTCAAATGGTGACCCTGGGGTCATATATGGCCCCGCCCCATGGTTCACAGTTTTACATAGACTTGCATAGGGAAAAATTAAAAAAATCTTCTTTTCTGAAACTGCAAGAGCCAGAGGTTTAAATTTTGCATTTACTATGAGCTTATGGTCCTTTAGGCGACTTTTTTTTTTTCTCTTGGTTTACGGATTCGCCGACCCCAATTTTCGAGAGATTGGAAAAAAAATAAATTTGAACATCTGTGTTTTTTTTCACCGCCGGCTGCATTTCAACGCCAGATGAAGAAAAAAAAATTTGAATTGGTGCAAGTTTGGTTAAGATTGTTCAAGAAATGTGGTCAAATGTGATCGAACGCAAACGACGCGCGATCACTATCCACCATTTCCTTGTATGAGGAACATAGAGTAGTCTCCCTTGTTCACCAAGGTAACTTGATTTCAACACATCCGGGCATTCCATCCGGGCGTGATTACAGAAATTTCATCATTGGGAATATTAAAAGAATATTCAATGATTTAAATACATGTTGTGTTGTCTTCTGTCTTTGTGTTGTATAAACTTACGGTTTTAAATGAGATACATGGTCACCATGTTTGAAATTTGAAACTTAGAAACAGATTTAAATATTTTTTTCCCCTTCCGACCGAGCGTAAAAAAATAAGAAAAAATCCGTAAACCAAGAAAAAATAAATTTGTGGCCTTACCAAGTTTATTAAATGGTGACCCTGGGAGCACATTTGGCTCTGCCCCAGGGGTCACATGTTTTACATAGACTTGTATAGGGAAAAACTTAAAAAATCTTCTTCTATGAAACCACAAGGCACACAGCTCGTATATATTACATGTAGCCCTGGTGTCACATTTGACCACATTTCTTGAACAATCTTAACCAAACTTGCACAGATTGTATATGACCATAAGATTTCGAAGAAGTTTGATAATGGACCATTACTCAGGTGATCGATATAGGGCCATCTTGGCCCTCTTGTTTTTTTTATTTTTTGACAACTTGTTTACAACGTTTCTGTAATAGAACAAGAAGATATAAAACTTGATCAGGAAATGTAGCATTCAAGGACCATTTAAGTCGACCACAAACATGCACAGAAACAAACTAACTACAAAGATAGTTTGAGGTGTTGCTTACCTTTCTCTATCCTTTTTGTCTCGCCCATGAGTAGGGTAGCGAGATGTAGCAGTTACTTTTCTGACGGCTGACGGCATTTTAAATCAACTATATCTCCCAACTGCTGCTCGATTTTTTCTGAACCGTTGTCAGATTCTTTGTTGGGTCGAGGGACATCACGTAATGCCAAAATTACCAAGGTCAAGGTCATATTTTGAGTTACTTTCCCAAAACTTAGTCATATGTATTGTTGGCATTGGTGAACATCACTGAATGACAAAACTTACAAGGTCAAGGTCATATTTTGCTTATTTTCCCGAAACAACTTTTTCTGATAACTTTAATTTCTTTGTTTGATACTTGGTCATTTGTATTGTTGGCATTAATGGACAACTCTGAACGACAAAAATTGCCAAGGTCAAGGTAATATTTTGTGTTATTTTCCCCAAAATTAACCTTGGTTAGGTAACTTAACGTCAGTTGACTTTATGTGACTGTCTCTCTTTCAGTTATTATGATAGACAATAAGCTATATTTGCCAATGGCCCCATATGCTTGAGTTTCAATGGGCCATTTGCCGCGGGGTTTCCACTGGGATGGATCAAACCAATTAATACAATCCCTTCCCAGCGACGACGGGTAATTGTTTGATTGATTAACAAATTATACTGATGCGCCCTACGTATGGCGCACATTAGATCAGTGTCGATGGGCCATTTGTAATTGTATGCGACTATGGCGCAAGTCGCGTGCCTATCCCAATCACTGCACATTAGGTCTTTGATACTTGGTCATATGTATTGGTGGCATTGGTGGACATTGCTTGATGACAAAAATTACCAAGGTCAAGGTAATATTTTGTGTTATTTTCCCCAAAATTAACCTTGGTTAGGTAACTTAACGTCAGTTGACTTAATGTAACTGTCTCACTTTCAGTTATTATGATAGACAATAAGCTATATTTGCCAATGGCCCCATATGCTTGAGTTTCAATGGGCCATTTGCAGTTCAAATGGGCCATGTTCAAATGTGTCATTCAGACAGCCGTAAAATCAACTTGGCACTTTAATGTTGACATTGCAGTAACACTAGTCAGTGTTTAAACTAGGCCTGGATTTTAGGGAGAAGAGACTTCTCTCTCCAAAGAAAATAGAGGGAAGAGACAGATAACAGGGAGAAGTGAGGGAGAAGTGAGGGAGACACAATATTTTAAGCACACTTCACAATAGTTTATTGTTAATTATTAATTCATATATACACACCATTGGTTATAACAAATATATTGCATGTATCTTTATTCATTCGTCTTTCTATCAATTTGTATGGAGATCTATGCAGGGTGTGAATAGGATTCTCAAATTTACACATATAAAAGACAAAGTGATAAACAATTACATAGTTTCAATCACGTTTTTCAATCCCGGGAAGGGTATTTGGGGAAGTTTTTTCTGTTCGTGGATTAAGGCAAGTTGAGTATATTGCAATTGTAATGTTGTCATAAGTATAATAGACAAATATTAAAATTAACAAAAAAATTCATGTTTGGATTAAGAAGATTTTTTATTTTTTTTGAAACGGACATTGAAAAAAATCAGGGTGGACGGACATTACAGATTTTCTGACACAAACCAAAAATAACCAGTAAAACTATTTTTTTAAACTTTTAATCTTAATTTCAGGGAAGAAATAAATGTTTATTTCTAACGAAAATTCTTTTGTTGGGACAAAACTATATTACATATTTGTCTGTGATTTGTATAGGAAATACTGGGAATAGAAAAGCTACAGTACAGCTCACGCGAAACCCACACTTTACTCTTTCACGCCGAGTGAGGAATTCAGAAATCGCGTAATTTCGCGGAGTAAATCAGCTACGTGACGAACGACTAGCGTAACTTCGCCGAGATACTCCACGTAGACAAACTCGGCATTCGCCGAGTCGCCAATTATACAGGTAAATGACCTTTTTAGCGGCCTTGAACGAACGACTAGCGTAACTTCGCGGCGATACTCCGCGTAGACGAACTCGGCATTCGCCGAGTCGTCAATTATTCAGGTAAATGACCTTTTTATCGGACTTGAATGTTTATGTCTGAAACAATGATGAACGGCATTCGTACAGGTAATGTACATCTGCATAGATCTACGTGTTTTATTTTTATGTTTGTTTTAAATGTACACTGTGCGTGAAAGTAATAAAGTTACCTTATAGTTGACGTTTGTGCTGCTGTACTCTCAAATGCAATTAAACACAACTGTCATGAAGACGAAATAAATATTTATTTTTAATCTGTAACGGCAACCAATGCTAGCTTCCAAACACAAAACTTAAATACACACTCTATTTCTTAGCACACGTTGTCTTACACGTTGTCAAGCGCGTTGCCATGGTCAGGACTCTGAATCAGGCGTTTTCATGTGTATTGAGCAGAGTTACGATATTGTAAACATGTACTTTACATGTACATGTCGCAGTAACCAGGTTAGATCACGCATCCATTACACTAGTATAGATAATTAGGGACGTATCGTGGTATTCTCTTGGATAAATAAAATATGTTATGTAATATGTATACTGAGTAAAGTACAGTATATACATGTATGTAAATACATATTTCGTTTGCGTGCTTGATTGCCTTAGATGTTTTGTGGTATGAACCTACGTAAGTGGATTTTAAGACCAACTTTATAAAAATATTTGCTGATTTTGTCAAATACGAGGTTTGATCAACAAAAAGAGTTGATACTGGCCTTATAATTCCTTAATTACAAGTTATTTGAAAAAAAAACATATTATGAATTTAGTCCGTCCATTGACAATTTCCTTGACATATGAAAATGTTCAAAAGTATGGTGTTTCTTTTTTTTATGAACTGCACCTGCAGCAATCCGTCGCACCAATAATAATACATAATGACATATTTAACACTGGCACTGCAGCTAAGGCTATCTATTTATAAAAATGATGTAAAATTATCCTTTAACCTAGTAACCAGGGCATCCATTATTGTTAACAGAGGTTTGGTCGTAGAAACACTTAAAAAATTATAAAAGTCGAACAGGAAAAGCAGCTTCCCCAGAATACAGTTAACTCTAAAACACGCAAAACGACAAACATAAATGGAAATGTTAATATGGAATATGACGTCAAAAACACACAAAAAAGGTTGACAATAGGGCTGTCGTCTTCAAACGGTCAGTGGCAAAAAAGACTGGGGTTTAAACCAGGTTCTAGGGTGCACCAAACCTCACAAACCCTACTGTCATCCCAAACTCGAAGCTAGTTTTGAGAGCATAACTCATTCCTTCTGATTCATATGGTGTAGTCTAGTCGATATATCGCAACATCTACATCATTCTTGGTTTGTGATCACTCAGTTACATATTAACATCTGCTAACAAACACTAAACTATTGTGAATTAATAAGAAAAACACTAAACTATTGTGAATTAATAAGAAACAAAAAACACAGAGTCCTCATGTTTTAATATACAAGCATGTTTTATTTGTGATATTGTGAATACTGTTACTAGTAACAATGACATTTAGAGCTACTAAACCAGGAAGATATTTCAGAACGTCGGAAAAGGTAAGACAGTTTGTACACATTTGTATGATTACACAAAAGTAATTAAATTGGTCTAAAGACATCGCCCTGGCGATTTCCTCTATTCACGAATTAAATCGTAGTTGTAGTGGGAGGGTAATTATTTATTTTACAATTGTCTCTACCTGCATCTATTGTTTGTTTTTTCTTATCGATGTTTAATAATGATCTTACACGAGTGCCTGATTAATATTGATTTATCAAACGAGTTGGATACTGCGTCCATTAAGTTATACCAAGCAGCATTTTACGCGATTTACATATTCCAAAAGTAATTAAAATTAAATCTTAGTTTTAGTCGGTGGGGGACTCTTTTTTTAATAGTGTCTACCTGCATCTATTGGATGTTATCGATGTTTAATAATGATCTTACACGAGTGCCTGATTAATATTGAATTTATCAAACGAGTTGGATAAAATTATATGATGGGAGGCTATGCGAGAATTTTATCCAAATTGTTCAATAAATTCAATATATAGTGAAAGGGATCTCGTTGCATGATTTCTGTAATCCATGATGTTTTTTTACAATTGTGACTACCTGCATCTATTGTTTTGTTTCCTTATCAATGTGTAATATTTAATGATCTTACACGAGTGCCTGTTTAATATTGAATTTATCAAACGAGTTGGATACTGCGTCCATTAAGTTATACCAAGCAACATCTTACGCGATTTACATATTCCGAAAGTAATTGAATAGGTCTAAAGACATCGCCCTGGCGAATTCCCTTATTCACAAATTTAACAAAAGTAAAACTGAAATAAGCCTGAATATTTTTACATGTAACTTGCAGTTGAATATGTCTATACACTTTTATCTAGACTGTGCTATACTTGAATATTAAATATAAAACGTGTGTATTGATCTATGCCATACTCATAGCGGGCACGCGGGTATACAATAGGAAATGAAATTAATCTGATTGCACTTGCTTTTCGTTATCTCCGGTACTATTCTGCACATAATCAACAGATACATGTACATGACATGATGTACGAACTTGTGCACCGATATAAATCTATTTGCTGATCAAACTTTTACCTGAAAAGAAAGTTGTAATATGTTTAGAGAGCAATATATTGCACTGAATTGCCAATTCCGATTGGTAGACCTCTACTTGTTTTTATCAATATAATCTTGCTTCATAATTTGATTAATACTCCTCGTCACAATCAAGCATTTGTTGTGTGCGCGTGCCTATATTTATAACATTACATACATGTACTTGGTGGCCCGTGAATTGAAAATATTCTATTCGATTCTAAAAAAAAAATGGCCGACGCCGAAGGAAAATTACAGTTAATTAAATTTTACGCCGAGATACGCGGCATCCTTCACGCCGAGTTACGCGGAGTTCACAGGTGTGCACTTTTGCTTAATTGGATTCTACGCGGAGTAACTCGGAGTGGCTTTCACTCGGCAATAGCGTACTTTCGCCGCGTGAATTTGCCGAGTACAAACACCGACTCCGCGTAGATACGCGCGAAACTCGATACGACCAAACTCGGCGAATCAAGTGAAGTGTGTGTTTCGCGTGAGCTGTACTGTATATCTACTCGTTTGCTGTACTGGGAAAATATCTCCCAGTGGGAGATATTTCCCAGTATGGAAAATTGCTCGGCCTTTCCGTCAGTGGCGGGAATGCCAAATGATGTTTCGATTGTTTTACGGACGTCGTCGCGAGATTCCGCAACTAGGGAATAACGATAACGGAAATTAACGAAGAATTCCGGTTCCACTTGTTTTGTTTGTATGACGTAGCGTCATCTTGGCGTTCTCGTGCAAACTGGTGTAAAAAGGCGTGACTCTTTAGAAATATTAATAAAATATCATTTTAAATTATGTAATATATAGTTTAATAACCAGTGTTTTTGAGATACTGAAAATATCTCCCTCGGTCTCGTGCTCCGCACTTGTTCTTATATCGGGGCCATTTCTCGAACTCATGCTCCGCACTGGTTCTTATATCGGGGCCATTTCTCGAACTCGGGAGATATTTCCCGTATCTCAAAAACACTGGTCATTAAACTCTATATATTAGTGATAGATACTGAATACTAAATCATTATTGTATGTGCTAATAAGACATATGGGTATACACATTATTGAATTCGTTACAGTGCTAGTGTTTTTGTTTAGACGTTCATTAAAATACTATTTTATGAACAATTTTCATGTGCATTATAACAAACTTTTCCTTATAAAAGTCTCTATACAGTTAGTATAAAACATCTGCTTTAAATGTAATAGATCATGGCTTAAACTGACTTTTAAAATGTCATGAAAATGTGATGATAATTCATTACAGGCAAAGTTATATAATTATAATGCCCAATTTCGACAGTTTGAATGCAGAAATTAATGACTTAGGATTATCAGATTTTTACAAAATTTGAAGCACATTATTAAAACACCATGTCTTCAAACTTCAAGACATTTGCTTTAAATTATAAGTACCGGTAATAACAGATCAGGATTCAGCTTGTACATGTTGTTTTTTTGCAATTGGCCCATTTACTGTGCAGCAGGCCGTATAACATATAAGGATATTGCCGGTGCCATGACACACGGTCGAATACATTAGAGGATGTAGGTAGAGTAAAGTGGTCAGATAAACCAAGTATCACTGCACTTTTATTCACATATGCATTATTTTGACTTGAACACCTGGAATAGGGTTGGATAAATGATTTTATGGTGTAATTTTTTGCTGTTATTTGTGGGGTTAGTGCCTTTAAACAAATCAAGATTGCGGTCACACTCATGCAGCTACTGAGATGCAGGAATGTAATATTGTATAATTATACTTACTTGTATCCACCTATTTAACTAAGTTAGATACATTATGATGTTCAGTGAATAGACTAGACCTAGTGGGTTTCTTTTATTACTTGAACAGTTTAGCAAGTGCTTATATTTTCTACTTGCAATCTGCCAAAATCTACTTGCATTTAGCAAGTATGCTTTAAAACGTCAGTGTAAAAATGAAATTGTATTTTTTGTTTCAGGAAGACGATTTGGAGAATCCTGTAATGTTTTTGATAAACCAGATACATGTAAAGGCATTAGAAAAACATACTGCAACATGTTGATGTCTACTTGTGCCTGTAAATCAGGAAACAGCTATGATTACGATTCTCTGTCTTGTGAGAAGCGTGACGTCAGTGTAAAAATGAAATTGTATTTTTTGTTTCAGGAAGACGATTTGGAGAATCCTGTAATGTTTTGGATGGACCAGATATATGTGAAGGCACTATAAAAACATACTGCAACTCGTATATATCTACTTGTGCCTGTAAAGCAGGAAACAGCTATGATTACGATACTCTGTCTTGTGAGAAACGTGAGTGAAGCTCTTTGTAAGATGTATTTTTCATCAATCTGTGGAGATTTTTTCTTTAAATTAAAGGGGGTACATCAGGCTTTTAATGGTGGTTTAGGGGTCCGACTTAAAATTGACAAATAATTATATGTTCTATTCTAAAGGGCCTAAACATAATGAATGAGCCTAAAAACGATCCCTTATTTGCAAAGAAACTCACTCTGCACAGTAATACGTGCTATCCTAGGTGACGCACCAGGGTTAATTTCAGCATTTTACGTCTTATTCCGTCATAGCTATATGGTGCTATATGGTGTATATGGTGTTTAAATGGTTCTAACATCATATTTTGACTGATATAAGTGTTTTATCATGAATTGGAACATTTTTGTAAATTAAGATGTTTCTAGAAAAATCCTGATGTACTCCCTTTAAGCCACAACAAAACAAGTTACAATGATGTTCATATACTAGGATTTTGTTTATTCCAATTAGGAATTGATCAAGTTGTTTATTTCCCTAGTAATTTTATTTACAGTTTACTTGTTATATTCAGGGCTTGTTTTCCTTCATTAACAGGGGCCGATATTCGCCCCTTTCCCTAGCAAAACAGACTTTATTTTTCCCCTCTGGCTGAGAAAATTCCCCTAAAAAAAAACAAAAAAAAAAGTTATGTAAAATGTACCTCTTTTGCATATTTGCACACACCGAATCTTTCAATTTCTGCCTGTTCCTCCCCCTATATCTCGATATCTTAACGCATTATTGTTTTGCCTTCAACTCGAAAATCGCGCTTGTTTCTCCCCTATTGGAGGCCCTCCTAAAAAAAAAGCCCTGTATTCGTTGCTGTCGACTCGGAAATGCGTTTCCGATGGTTTTCATATATATCAAAAATGTTTTTGTTTACAGCCACTGAAAAACCTACCAGCCCGATGGCGCTAAACATAAAAAAAAATTAGTATGACCTTAACAGTCGGTTGTAAGGCCAAACAAAATAATAGGTTTGTTTCCGGTTACCCGAAATTCCCGCCGACCAGGGTTCGACTCTAACTTTTTTAAACGGGTAGTCCGCAGGACTAGTGACTTTAAAAATCTAATAGTCCTACTGAGAACTAGATGGTCCTTCCAAAAAACGGTGTATTTAGCAACAAAAAAACAGGTGTATAACAGGAGACAAATTTCAAAGTGACCAGTGCCAAAAACCCTTTTCGTCTTGAAGATACCAACTGAAATCGTAAAACTTATTTATTTTTTTTCGGTTTCTCCCCAGGCAGACTTTCATCAGATTTAGATGCACTTTCAACCCTAACCAGCTTGACAAATGTTGATCGAATGCAATATTATTCTGGTCTTCGTTTCATTTTTATTGAAAAATACTAATTATTCGACAATTACCCCATACTTATTTTTTCAGTCATACCCGCATTGAGTAACAAAACACAAAATCATTACATTATCCCAGGGAGTAAGTATACAGGGAGGAGAAACGGGTTCATAAACGCTCTAGTTTATCGATTTATGCTGTCGCGCTTGAACGCCGCCATTTACTATTTTATCGAAACAGGTAAATCGATCATAAGCGCGTTAAATTTGAAAAGTTAAAATTTCAGCCAACCTCGCAAATTAGGCAGTTTTTACAGCTTCTTTTTTACGGCTTTCTGTTATAATCAACATCACGAAATTACCTACTTGACAAAGATAAATATGTCTACTATTCACTTTTTGTTATTATTAATGCCTAATATAACCCATACTTTGTATCTCGTTTGCAATAGCTCCATACCATGTTTGAAGTGCGTGGTCCAGTGGTCGAGCGCCGAACTCCTGATCGTGAGGTCGTGGGTTCGATCCTCTGTCGCGGCCACGTTATTTATCCTTGAGCAAGATAATTAATCCACATTGCTTAGTACTGGTTCTACCCAGGAAGCCATCGAGAGTGATTAATCTAAGTTGCAAGAACTTGTTTAGCAATCGATGTAAAATAAATATGTTTAAACAATACCATTTTTGATTTTAACAGAACCGTCTGGTAATATGCTTTTATACATGCAAACAAATACATACTCTGTATCAGAGGACACAATGTGAATAAATAATACTTATGTTTACATTTCGCACCTTTATTGAGTTTGTAAGTGTAATAATTTATAAGAATTTGCTGTTTTTCACAAACGCGCGAAACAACCGGAAGTAGTCATTTTCACGCAGTAGTGAAACACACGCGCGACAACATAAAACGGCAAAACGATCCGTTTCTCCTCCCTATATACTTACTCCCTGCTAATCCATAGACATAGATAAGTTATTGATAGCCACGACTAATCGTAGGATTCAATACATTTCCGTTGATTTCTCTCGTCTATAAAGCAATCACAAACAAACTCGCTTTATCCTAATTAGCCGTCGATAAAACACACAATAGAAGTTTGCGCTTTTGTTTATTGACGACCGCCGCAAAGATTCTTTACAACTCACTGTGCCGATGTCAATCATACAATTATAACCGCCTTTAAAATTTATTTATCGCTGGAGAAATCATTTTCAAAGTATCTCGTCTAATCATAACCCTGCCCTTGCGTAGTAGTTTGTAGTACGATTTTTAATTATTCACCAAACTGAAAAATACGACGGCTTTGATTGGTTTACTTAAATAGAATGCGCACATGATCCCCACATGATCTAATCACGTGATCGTCTAACGAGCAAACATGTCGATTATATTCACATCTCGTACACCGATAATGATCGATAATTAGGCTATTGCACTGATTAGATAAGAGTCGGGTTGTTATTTAATGATAATGGGGTTTACCGTTAAATAAGGTACTTGTAAAACACGCGCTGATCGTGTAATTTAGAGGGTTTTGTTAATTATGAGGTTAATCACATTTGAAATTGCCGAAAATGACGGCGACTCAAATTTCGCCCCAACAGCGAAGTCAGCCGAATCATAGCGATGTTTTAAGCGACTTCGCCTAATCGAGTGAACCTGGCCCTATATTAGGAATGTGTATTTTACGGCCGTAATATCTATAATGGGGCTCGAAAAATTACTAGTCCGACGGACTAGCCAACTTTCACTTTGGGTAGTCCTCCTGAAAAACAGGTGGGCACAGGACTAGCGGACTAGCGTTAGTGTCGAACCCTGCCGACCCTATAGTTTTTATTGCATTCAAAAAAAAAAAAAAAAAATCAAGCCGACCCCCGTCCGTAATGGATTCCGGAATATACCGTCTCCCTGTCAGGCAGGCGCTTGATTGAGTTGATAGATAATTCAGGGTTCTCAATAGACGCGTACACACGCGTTTTGACGCATGGAAATTCAATTTGACCCAATTCTGACGCAGCTAATTTACCACCTGTGCGTTTTTATGACGCGCGTGTGTTTGCTTCCAAGCATCAATCCAATACACATGTACCTATTTTCGATAGCCCAGACATCACAATAATGAGCACGCGCTGCATAACAGTGATTGACACCTTGGCTGACGACCTTGATCGCCTCTCGACCAATCAAATTCGCTGCTGTCACAGCTTGTGGCACAGAGGCGGAAATAACCTGTCTATAAATGGTGTCACTGTGTAATCTTATCGCTGCTATTGTGTTAATAATTTAACGATTATCTTTGAAGTTTATGATGCTTTTTGCGGGTGGAGACTATTGACTTTATTTGTGTTTGTTGACGTTGTTTTTTATTTGTGTTTGTTGTTTGTTAATTTTGTTTTACGCACGTTTTAAAGAACAAAGAAATATAATTTTAATGAGGATAATTTAAATATTTATAAATCGGGCGAAATGTACATAAACAGCGCGTATTTTAACCTGGGTTATCGTTCAGTCGAAACTTACCGGACATTACGCATTGTTATATTTTGTGTTGACATACTATTTTTGTGCTGTCGAGTAACAGACTTTATTAATTTATGTATGTTCAAAATTTATGTATGTTCAATACACAAATGGCGCAAAGAAGTATATTTTCATTTATGTCATCGCAGTCTACGAAACGGCCTGTGTGTTGGGGATGCACTGTCTGAGGTAGTCTCATTTATTTGACGTCTTCTTTTTTGTTTTTACATACGGACGTTTATAGATGCAACCTAGGTGCAGTCTGACCCTGAAGAAGCAGAAAATAAGAGAGCTAGTGTTATAATAACACCAATAACTTATAATATATAATATCACCAATAACTTATAATTTTAACAGATGTGGACCCCAACTTATTAAACAGCCTTTCATAACTTTGAATCTTTGATATAATGACACATTATTGTAAAATGGAATAGTAGTTTTTTAAGTTCAAATGCATATCCTTGCACACCTTTCTTGCCAATAAAATATTTACAGAATTCACAAAAATTAAAGTTATTAAAGGATGTTTTATAAAACGGCGCTTCGATTTGTTTGATTTATATTTGACCTTTGACATTTCAATGTAATGTAATATACATAGTGATATAGAACATGTGTAATATACATAGTGATAAAGAACAAGTGTAATATACATAGTGATATAGAACACAAGACGAGGCAGGAATTGTCCGGCACCAGTTTCAGCACCATTTATTAAGGTTATACAAAATATGTCACAAAGAAGGTGATATTAAAGAGTGTGAACTTGCTCTATATCACGAGGAGTTATATTGTCGGACAAAAAAAAAATCAAAAAAATCCCTACCTACCCTACTAAATTGGCAATAAAAAGTAAAACCAAAAAAAAAAGATTTCACCTACCTACCTACCCTATCTTTTTTTTCAATGTAACAGGACACAAACCTATTATTTTATTTGGCCTTAGCCAAATTGTCTGTTTCAAGTCATTCGACGGAATTTTGTCCAGAACTCCTCTCCCCCTGAAGCAAATCTCATGAAACTTCATAGGTCAACTGCCTGTGGTAAGAGGATGACCCTATTGATTTTGAGGTCAGTAGGTCAAAAGGTCAAAGTCACTGTGACCCAATAATGAAAAACCTTTTCCGCACCATAACTCCTCTCCCCCTGAAGAAAATCTCATGAAACTTTATAGTTCAACTACCTGTGGTAAGAGGATAACCCTATTGATTTTGAGGTCAGTAGGTCAAAGGTCAAGGTCATTGAGACCCGATATTGAAAAACCTTATAGGCACCATGACTCCTTTCCCCCTAAGGCAAACTTCATAGGTGAACTGCCTGTGGTAAGAGGATGACCCTATTGATTTTAGTGGTCAGTAAGTCAAAGGTCAAGGTCACTGGGACCCATAATGAAAAACCTTGTCAGCACTATAACTCCTTTCCCCCTAAGGCAAATTTCATGAAACTTCATATGTGGACTGCTTGTGGTGTGAGGACAACCCCTGTTGATTTTGAGGTCAGTAGGTCAAAGGTCAAGGTCACCGCGACCCGATAAGGAAAAACCTTGTCCGCCCCATAACTCTTCCCCTTTAGGCAAATCTCATGAAACTTCACAAGTGAACTGCCTGTGGTGAGAGAACAACCCCTATTGACTTTGAGGTCAGTAGGTCAAATCAAAGGTCAAAATGTTACCTTGATAATGTAAAACCTTGTCCGCTCCATAACTCTTCTGCCCCAGAAGCAAATCTTATGAAACTTCATAGGTGAACTGCCTGTGGTCAGAAGACGACACCTACGATTTTGAGGTCAGTAGGTCAAAGGTCAAAGTCACCAACATCCAATAATGAAAAAACCTTGTCCGCTCCATAACTCTTCCCCTGAAGGAAAGCTCATGAAACTGCATAGGTGAACTGCCTGTGGTGAGAGGATGACCCCTATTGGTTTTGAGGTCAGTAGGTCAACGATCAAGGTCACTGGCACCCGATAATGAAAAACGTTGTCAGCTCCATAACGTCTTCCCCTGAAGCAAATCTGATGAAACTTAATAGGTGGACTGCCTGTGATGAAAAGATGGCCCCTATTGGTTTTGAGGTCAGTAGGTCAAAGGTCAAGGCCACCATTACCTGATCATGAAAATCGCATCCCACTCCAGTCATCGAAATTAGGATTTCAAACCACAAGCCCTTCCCTTTGGGTTTGTATTCTTTGATTTTGAACAAGCCCGGATAAAAACGGACAAGCCCGGAAAAAAGTATGTCAAAAATTGAAAAAAAACACCAGTATACTCACTATGGGCCTAATATAATAGTAACATTCAAATTTGATCATGGTAATGTTTATTTCAATCTCTACAATATTGTAAACAGTGCACTTCAAAACAAAACTTGAGGATATTATGACTGTCAGGGGACGAAATATATTTTACTGTATACTCGTCCTGTAGGACGAGTGGCATTGACATGTTACTCGGACGAGTGGCAGTGACATGTTACTCGTCCTTATAGGATGTTTACTCATCCTGCTCATATTGTAAAAGTTTATAAGTCAAAGTAGTCAGATACCGTCATTTAACACTATTATATATAAATAAAACAAAGGGAAACATCATAATGTGTTTAAATCAATGAAAATTATAAAACTTTGACCAGTATTATAGATATTCATAGTCTATAGTTCAATACAGTCTGCTCATGGCCATTACATTTACTCTGGCATGGTGTATTTTTCCCCCTTCTCCTGTGAAAAATTCCCCTTAAAAAATAAAATATATATTTATTACAAAATGTTAAACTCCAATACAGGAAAACAGCATACGTTTTGCAATTCCCCTTCCTGAAGGCCCTGGTCCCAGTCACCTAAAAGGTGACTAGTATTTTAGGTGACTAGTACCCTTAATGATTTCCCCCGTGAAAGGGTTATTTGTATAACATTCAAATACCAGAACGTTCGGTGCTCCGTGAAATTAGAACGGGAGCCGCATTTTAGAATGTCCCATGCGTCAATTTCCCAATATCCGGTTGACTTAAATTGCATTTTATCGCTGAATAAACAGAGTTGCGACTATTTACTGCATTTAATCGCTTAATAAACCAAGTAAGAACTATTTTTTTTTTTTTTTTCTACTTAAATGTTACTCGTCCTCTCGGACGACCGATTCATGTGTTTCACTCGTCCGGATTCGAAATTTCAATCGTCAGTACGAGCAGACGAGTGGAATTTTCATGCCCTGTGACTATTTTATGGATTTTTATGGATATAACTACCGGCAAATCAATAAGCCCGGCGGGCTTGTGTTCTTGAATATTGGACAAGCCCGGCTGGCATTTTACCAGTCTCGGTAATTTCGACCACTGCCACTCAATCTTTACTCAAACGGTAGGGTGGGGAATGGGGGTGACTGGTAGCGGGGGTATATTTGTAGCACTTAAAAGGCGACAGCTCTAGTTATAGTCTGAAGAAGGCTTACACTTGTCTTTTATAGCAGCCATTTTAATCAATTAATGATCGATCATCGGTCGGTTAAATATTCTGATGATCGTTCATGAATTTTCAGCCGATTCCCAACACTAGGTTTTCATATTGTTTACGTCAACGTGCCTTAGATTCCCTCTAAAACAAATTTTAAAAGTTACCATCCAAATTTTGCAATGTCATTCAACCTATTGCTCCATCAATTGTTTATTTACATGAAAGCAGTGATAATTTTTTCAATTGCATTGTAATAAACAAAGATTCAACGCAACTTATACATCAACACGTGTGGCTAGTGGCCATATTGTTTACATAGTAACAGAGCACTATTTTCTGTGCCGTTGCCTTCCGGCTAACAAAATGTCAAGATTTTGAACATACCAAAATCTCGATATACACACGAGATGGGATCCCGAAGAATGACGGGATTGGCCGAGCGTTTACGATTTGTTTCAAGTGTGATCTGAGCCGGTTCAAATCTCCCAAGGTTTATAAAAAAATAACTCCCTCACTAGGCTGCAGTGGTTCACGTCTTTGGCGTTCGCTCATGCCTGCTCAAATCAACTTTAGGCCTGTTACACCATTAATTAATGAAAACCCTGCCTGTTATTCAAGAGTTTGAAGGCCTAGGACCTGTTTTGTTAAAGTGCCTATTCCGCCATCAAATTTAACAACAGAGGTACACTGTTTCAAAACTTGCTGATGACAAGGTATTTACATATTTTAAGAATCCAAACTCTGTAGACACAATATGAACGGCTTTAACCAGCCAGGCACAAACTGGAGCACCAAATTAAGTTACTAATTTACTAATTAACTTATAATTCATTTCATGTATATTAAATCACGTGTATTTTAAGACCCTTGAATAAAATCTATACTTTTAATCGGCACATATACATAACTATGACCTGAACACCTGGATTGAGTTTTGATAAAGAATTTTTTAGTGTAATTTTGCCATTATTTGGCTGGTTTCTTTAAACATCTTTCGATTATAAGCCAAATTTTTTATTCGTCCACTGTGCCCAACTGAGCATTCAGCAATGATTTGTGCAGTTAGTACATAAATAACATCATGCTAATTTGTAAAGTGTAATTCACTGTGAAGCATGTAAGAAATTGACTACTTATAATCAAAATAGTCGTAAATTGTTTCATAAGACGGGGCCCTGGGCACTTACGATTCTATGAAGACAATTTTTGATCATGAGTCAAAATAAATTACCTTCCGCTATTCTCCTTAAAAGCATTTGAAGCAAAGAATGAAGGGTGAAAATAATATTGCATGAACAATATATATTACCGCTAAATGGTTTAAAGAAAACAATTTAAAATTTAACAACAAATTTAATAATTTGCCTTACGATCAAAAGTATCGTAAGGTGTTTCATAAAGCGGGCCCCAGAATTATAAGTCTTCCAGGGGATCTAGGGGTTCAACTTAAAAAATAGTAATTATACCCCTGCAAACAAAGTTTCAGGGGACATATAGGAGTCACTCTGTCGGTCGGGTAGTTAGTCTCTTGTCTGGTCGGTTGGTTGTCCAGTCGGTAGGTCAATCTGTATACAGAATCTTGTCCGCGCTATTTCTCCATAACTCCTTCATGGATTCTGTCAATCTGTATAAAATCTTGTCCGCACTATTTATCCATAACTCTGGGTAAATTATTATTAGGCATTTAAACTGTAATTGAACATGTAGTAGTTCAGCAATAGTGGAGGAAACTACAGATACTAATAATACTAGTACATGTGCGAAATTTAAGATCATCCTCAAATCTACAACTATATTCCATGTGCGAAATTTAAGATCATCCTCAAATCTACAACTATATTCCACTAGACCGAATAGTGAGATTTTCAGAAACTTGTATTCAGGCTCTAAAGTGTGGGACTCACTTCCTTACCATATAAAAAATGCCCAGTCAATCATTTCAAAACATTATATTTACAGTGGATTAACCAACCCACATATTAGTAAGTCTTGCAACTCTGTTTGAATATATTCCATTACTGATTAGTTAGTATACTAAAAACACTTTAAATTTATATCACATTTCTTTTGTAAATATTGTATATATGTATCGCCCCCTTAGAGGTAAAAGGTGCTATGTGCAGTTTTCATTATTTCGAGAAAATCGCGTTTAAAGGTTTAAGGACTTGTGAAAAATCAGTATTTTAATTCTAAAAAACAAAACTAAGCACATATTTTGGATTATATTTCTACTATTTATTAGTCATATTTTAACCACTAATAAACCAATATTTCAATCAATATAATCAATTTTGTACTTAGCACCTTTTTCCACGGAGTAAATTGGAGTAAAAGGTGCTATTTGACACATAGCCCCTTTTGCTGCAAACAAAATGTGTGAAAACATTTTATTCTTGAAGCAAAAAAGGTGCCATGTACTTCATAAAATTCAAATCTTAACCTTTCTGATAGGAAATGGCTATGAAACAATACGCCTGCATAACATGTTCTTTTTTGACTACTATTTCGATATACTTTTTATTTACACTCCACTGTCTACAGTTTTTTTATCATTTACTCAGAGTCGTCTTCATCTGAGCCAACTGGTATTGTGTCTTTTGTTTTGGCATTTGTCGCCAAAGACATAAAGTACCCATGGAAGTCATCGGGTATTATTCCCTTCGTACACAGGCTGATTAAGTATACCTTCTTCTGTGTTGAAATAGGCAATTTGGAACAATAGCATAAGTCCATTTCTGCATCTGCCATTGGCCAATGCTGAGGGTGACCTTTGTTCCGTAAAAAGCAGAATGCTGTGTTTTGATTTCATGACATTTTCGCTGTTAAAAGGTGTAGTTAAGAAACAGTGATTTTGGTTCATTTTGACGAACTTGAATCCAGCGCACGTTGAGCCAGATCACATTTACTCCCAGAGTGGTCGCAGTTCTTTCTAACAAATGCTTTGAAGTCAATTACATGGTCATATTTCAGAGGGATGGTAATAGATGGATTTGTTTTCCGGGACATACAAATCTCAGTACTCCACTGTGATGGAACAAAAACGGACCGTCTTCCTTTTCGAAGTTTCAATTGCTGAATGTACCGAGTCACTTTCCATTTGGCTATGGCCGGACTGAAAGAATTTGTCATTTAAAGTCTTAAGTTGTGGTATCTTTGAAACAGTATACAGGTAGGAAGCAGCTACAAACTGGTTTTTATTTTGCACCCCCCCCCCCCCCCCCCCCCCCACCCCCCCCCCCCACACACACACACACTGTATCAGAATAGTATGTTACCTCTTCTATTGGTGCAGAAGAGCAGACAGACTGAGTGTTTTTCATTAAACATGTGGCAATTTCACATGCCCCTCGTTTTCCTTGCGTTTCATCCCAGAGATGACAAGTTGCATGTTTGTCACCTAAGGAGTAAATTGTTAGATTATAGCAGCACACAGCACAACTTTCTTGAATAATACAATTTGCTGACAAGGGAACATGGCTTTCATCACTGAGTTTCGAAGACGGTATTTTACGGCCTCGCATAATGTCCCATGCTGTCATCTACCTAATGTATAGGAAACCGTTTTCTTTCCGATATCGAGTGATTTTAGAAAAAAATCTTTGCAAACACGTTCACGCTTATTTCCAACGCCTAGGAAATACTTCAAGGAAGTCTGCCTCTTCCCTGTCTCTTTTCGACTTGGTGTTGCTTTCGAAACCATGTCACATATAAAACACCTCTGCCTTTCATAGCTTGGGAGAGCATAGTAATGATCAAAAATTGCTTTTCGTTCATCTTCATTAAATTTTGTGCTACACCATTTTGTGGTTTAAGCACTTTTTCTGCGACAGTTTTCCTGTTTTTGAGGTGTATGATTTGCCTTCACATCTTAGTTTCTTACGGCTGTAAGATTTCCATTGCATTTCATTTCTTTTTTTTCTTTCTGCTTGATGTTTTTTCAATAGGACTCTGGTAATCAGCTCTTTTGTGTGGGGTTGAACGAGCAAGCAACGTGTTCTCGTTTAATTCTGCATGTTCGGATGTACTTTTTTGTGGAGTTGAATATTGTAGTAGGTACGAGTCATCTTGGGGATGTGTTGTCTGTCTAATTGGTGAACTCTCCATTATTGGTTGTGTTGCCTCATAATGTTCTTCGTTTCTAATAGCTATAGGTATGCTTGTTTAATGCATCGGAGACTATCCCTTTGTTCTGCCTCTGCAGAAGGCTTTACATCAATGACAGGGGTTGCCAGTGAGCTGGAATATATGCGTAGTGTACAATTAAACGTCAGTAACTGCTAAATGTAAACAATCAGCAATATTAGCATTCTATCCCTCACTTCTACGTAGAAGCTCAATATCGTCTTTAATTTTTTTAGTCTGATCTGCCTCCTCTGATTTCACTTAGAAACTTACTGTATCTTGCAATGTTTTCCATCATTAAGTCACACACAGAATTTCTAAATGCATCAATGTGTGACAAAATTGAATCATTAAATTTTACACATTTAGCAATTGCTGCGAAAAAGCAATTTCCATCAGCACGGACAGGCACTCTTTTCAGTTCATTACTGGCAAGTAGTTGATCCAGCCGATTGATATGTATATGATGGATATACGCTTTGACAGATTGCATCTTTCTACTCAAAACTTTGGCCTTTTCAGTTCCATCAATGTTCTTCTTCCTGTTATAGCCTTCAGTAAGTTGGTTTAAATGAACAAACTGACCCTATTATTTTCATCTATGTTTTTGTTTTGTTTTAATTGAGCGTGTTTCACACTGAAAAATCTCTGTATAAATTCAAGATTAACACAAAATAATGTCATTAGGTAATTAGAACATAAGTTGCTTCATACCAGAACAGGTAATGTGATATCAAATCTGTCCCATTATCCTAGTTATTAGCAATACACAAGATGTAAAAATGCTTAGAGGAATAAGGAGCTATTTGCCACTTAGCCCCATTTATCATGTTTTAAGCCAATGCTTTTGAGGTAACAATTTGGGGGAAAAGGTGCTATTTGTCATATGGCCCCTTTTACCGCAATGTTGTATACACATTACTCCTTTTACCGCACACTACTTTTATGTAAAGCAGATAGCACCTTATGCTTTTTATCAATATCTCCAGATTGATTCAATATGCAATAAAGATTTTTTCTGACAAGAAACATATCATTAAAAGGAATCTAAATATGCCAAAAAAACATTTTCTGTGAAAATGTTAGTTAGCACCTTTTACCTCTAAGGGGGCGTGTATATTGTTGAGGGCTTCATGGGAGATGGACTAGTTTCAAATGAGTTTTCTCGTTAAATCATACTAAAGTATTTTTTATTACAATGATACTGGGGTAAAATTTGACCTCAGTCACAGTTTTACAGAGTTATATTAGGAAATTGCTGTTATAATTGTTTCTTTAACATGTGAGCACATTGAGGCGAGGCCGAGGCGAGGCCTTTTGGCCTCTTGTTTATGACTTGCAGTTGTACACATTTCTTTTTAAATAAAATCTTTCCAGTGTTAGGTTTAAGAACAGCAATATTTATCGAGAATGGGACTTTTGATGAGGTATTACATTATAAAGACCTAAATTAATTAAAGCAATTGAAATTGGTATTGGAAGTAAATGTCTATTTTAACGATGTTTACAAGTCGCATATTTGATAAAATCCACCCACTAAAACCACAAGGAGACCGCTGCATTGTCATGGCAAACAATTTATGGACCAATTGGTATAGTTGGATAAAATACATTGACTAGCTTTATCATAGCTATATATACATAAAATGAGAAAAATAGTCCTATTATCTCCTATATCAAAGGCAATTGCACCATAGGTTAACACTGTACAACAAACTAAATAAAAAATTATCAAATCAAATAGTCAGTGAATGGGACAATATACAAACATAAAGAGTGGTGAATACAGGATAAGCGACTTGAAACGGTGACAGTAGGCAATACGATATTTTGGTTAACTTAAAGGTTCATTATCATACATTTCCAAAGGTCTATTATCATACTCTTAAATTTATGTTATGTTTACACAACCTCGCTATTTTTGATGGTATGTATACACAACCTCGCTATTAAACTTTCTTGATAAGACTATGTAAATAAAAGTATATCCCATCAAAAGGAAATCTTTAACAATAAAATCAACACCCAGAAAAAATAGTAAACAATACAATGAAATGTTTTTGTAAATATATAGAGGGCTGGCTTGGTGCAGTCGGTAGCGCGGCGGATTTGTAACCGGAGGCCCCTGGTTCAATCCTCCGTGGTGCCACTGAGTTCCGTCGGTGTGTTCTTGGGCAAGACACTTTTCCTTAGCCTTGTCTGTCGGATGGGGACGTAAACCGGGCGGTCCCGTGTATCGGTCTATCATCCACGTTAAAGAACCATAGGAATCTATTTGATAATAAGAGTAGGGCAGGTTCCCGGATTCCTATGTATCCTTCCCCCCTCTCTGGGGCGGCTCTAAATAACCTGTACTGTGTTGATGAGCCGTTAAACAACATTCAATATAAAAATAATTAATTAGAAACACCTCAGAATGTATCCATAATTTTACTGAATAACCAAAGCAGTTGCAGCCAAAGAGAAAACAAATCTTAAGATATGATCAAAAAACTTAAGGATGGAAGTTCATGCACCTAGCTCCCTGTTCAGGGTTTAAATGGCCTATATTGTTAATTTTGAGTTGTTTGTTTTACAAATGTACACCCTCCTTAATTCGCACAAAGTACTATCAAGAAAACCATATTATTGTAGTAGTTAGAATGTTTTCATTTTGACTGTTGGTTCCTACAAATTAAAACAACAGTTATCAAATTATGTTCATTGACCTAATGCTTATTCTTTCTGAATACTTCATTGGGAACAGTAAAAAAAGCAGTTTAAGCACGTATTTTTGAAGTACAGAGAGATATTGTTAGAAGCTTAATTCTGTTTAATGAACCCCGTGAATAGCTATAATAAACGGGTACTAACCCCGATTGACAGTAATATATGTACTTCCAAAATAACGCTACGATTTCAAAACATTATGTTGATAATGGGGATAGACATTTAAACGGCTGACTTAATATAGCCTGGTACCAACCCAGCTCAAGCGAAATATAACGTAACTTTAATGTGATTAACGACTGACTTAATATAGTCTGGTACCAACCCAGCGTCAGTATAGGCTACTTTTAGGAAAAGAAACAGTAACTAGAAAGAAGAGAAAATTAAATTTAATGTGGTTACACAGCTGACTAAATATATAGTCTGTTACTAACCCAGTGTCAAGCCAAACATTAAACAATCTTTAATGTGATAAAGACCTGATTTGAATATAGCTTGGTACCAACCCAACATCCAGCTGTCTATAAAATAATTAAAATACAATCTGGTACCAATACAGAATCCAACGTATAGAAACGGGATTTAGTTCCGTATATATACGACACATTAAATATTTCTTTTGCTAATGATCTGCATAAGAAAGTGACATTATTAGAGTATACAGTCAATAAAATGTAACTACCACCTTGGCACGTGAGTTACAAATATACGAAAATTCCAGTCAATATGGTAATGATTTTTAAATCTTTATAAATAATATATTAAACTAAAAACGCTATAAAAGGAATAGGTTGAGATTTTATAGCAACTGAAGAAGGCCTCTGGCTGAAAATGTTTTTGTGGCAGGATATTGTTTCCCTGGTAAAATCGTTAACCTATATATAGTGTGTATAGACATACATTAAAATATACTTGCAATGTCTGTTAATTGGCTTACATTGGCTATATAAATACAAATTGATCATAAACCTAAGTGTGCTTAATGCAGAACAAATAAATTCACAAAACAAGGGCACACGTATACGCTGGGTGTGAAATATTCACCTGTGACAAATTCCCTAACTAGGCATGGGACCCTTACGAGTCATTTTCAAACATCAACTTTGGTCGGACTACCGCGCCCCCACACATAACATGTATGAGGTTCATTAAAATATAGAACCAGCAGATCACTTACCTGTACGAAATGTTCCGCCTATAAATGAGGCGTCATTCTACTGAAATTTCAGGTGTCAATTAACTTATACTGGAAAATCCAGCCGGAATCGGGCAGGAAACCAGGCGGAAACAGTCTAAGATGTATGATGTATTAAATGTTTTTATTTTTAATGTTAATGAATTATTTTAAAAAAAAATGGAACGGGGGAAAAGAATCAGCTAGCCAATTCTTTCCCCGCCCCAACCCCCAACCATGCACCTTCAGAGTTATTTTTTATAGTTTTATATTCCTCAATCTCTTCCATGGGGGAGAGGGAACAGTCCACCACCCCAACCCTCCCCGCCCATCCCCCACCCCTCCCCCGCCACCACCACCATGCATCTTCAGATTATTTTTTTTATAGTTTTATATTCCTCAATCTCTACCATTGGGGAGAGGGAACAGTCTAATATGTACTAAATGTATTTTTAATGTTACTGTATTATTTAAAAAAAAAAAAAGTTGCGATAGGGGAAAGAATCAGCTAGCCAATTCTTTCCCCCTTTCCACTCGGTATCTTCAATTTTTTTTTTTTATAGATTTATATTCTTAATCTCTTCCATGGGGGAGAGGGAACAGTATAATTGTATAATTAATCGAGACTTGATGAAGATTGATTATAATTTTATCAAACCGGTGATTACTTAGGGTTTACACGAGAGAACGATGCGTGAAGGTCAAGGTCATTCTTTAGAGAATTAATAATGACTGTGTAGAATAAGGGTGGGTAAATTGCAACAATTATATATATAAATATACATATATATATAGTAGTAATTGGGTAGGAGTGTAAACCCTAAGTAATCACCGATTTGATAAAATTATAATCAATCTTCATCAAGTCTCGATTAATTATACAATTTTATCAAACCAGGTGATACTTAGGTTTCCACGAGATTTTAGAGCTTCACACAGTCGTTATTTAACATCACTGAATATTGCGGCTTACATGTACATTGTTATAAAAAACGATGTTCCTATATGTTGATCAACTGAATATATATATACATCTACCGTGTTATGTACACAATGTAATCTTGCATATAAAAACTCTATGATATTATAGATTACAACTTGTTATATCAGTACATCACTGAAGTTTTTTCCCGTTATCAAATCTACACTATGTAATTTTAAGTCCTTTACATTACTCAGTATAACTGAACTAAGAGTTCAAGTTGTATCAGTTATTTCCTGATAGTATGTTCGGAAAATCTTTTCCGAAATTTTTAAAAAAAACTCACCTCTTATTATAATAGAGTGTACCCGACGACGTATTTCACTTACTTGTTACATGACATACCGATAGTTTATACTATGTTCGGAAAATCTTTTCCGGAATGTTTTAGAACTCATCTCTTAGTATAATAGAGTGTACCCGACGACATGTATTTCACTTACTTGTTACATGACATACCGATAGTTTATACTATGTTCGGAAAATCTTTTCCGAATTTTTTTAGAACTCATCTCTTAGTATAATAGAGTGTACCCGACGACATGTAAGTATTTCACTTACTTGTTACATGACATACCGATAGTTTATACTTATCTGTCACATCACTTAACCTAAATTAAACAACTGCATGTCACCTGCGCACATGCTCGCTTCACCGACATTAAGCGCGGGAAATGTTCCTCCCGAGAATCCGCTTTTGTCAGCATTATCTTAGCCTTCCGGATTTCCCGGTATTCACTGGCGTTTTTAGTTTTTCCCGCGTTTCACTGGCTTTCCCAGCTTTACCATTTACTGGCTTTCCCAGTTTCCAGGGTGGTGCAAGCACCAGTTTTCATGCGAGCAATATCTCTTCAACTTTTACGGATTTCTTGGGAGTTTTCACCCCATTTCCCAGTGCTTCACTGGCTTTCCCCAGTGTCCATGCGAGCGATTTCTCTTACTCGGCAATCATGAAATTTATTCATTTCACGGATTTGGCATTTTAGACATAATACCACATATTTTTCATATTTTTTCACCGATAAATACATATACACGTATGTGTACATTTTTTAAAATAAATAAAACAATAATTATGACAATTTATGCCATTCACCCATTTGTTTTATGACGGTTCATACCATTTATTTGTCATATTAACCTGTACATTGTACATAAATCATGACAATTATGCATTTCACATTATCATTTATTCTCAATACTAATGAACATATAAGTTCATGTATATTATCATATACATAGGCTAAATCATGACAAATACCCTGTATGTATTTCACACCATTTCACTTAGTTGTCACATTACACCACTATTGTTTCCATTATAACATGCATTGCATGTCTATTGCATGTCTATGCCTGGTAAAAATCACCACAATTGTATGCATTCTTTATATTTTAAATGTCACCATAACAGTTACGTGTATTAGTCATATTTCTTCATCTATAAATATGGTACATGTAATTTAATTTATAATTAAATCTTGATCCACACATTTTAATTTTGTTAAATTACACTATATTCATTTTTATCAACTTCACTCATCTATGTGCACATGTACGTTTACTCTCGTATCATCATATTTACTCCTATTTTCCTCATGATTTCATACAGCATTACTTTAGTTTTTGAACTTATTTACTAAATGCTGTTGGTCATGTACATCACATGACTTAACTTTGAACATTAACCTATTTAAAATTGTCCATCCTATCTCACTTAACATATACATACATGTGCATGTATATCCCTTGAAAATCGTGCTAGATGCAGTTAAATATGTTGACATGTAATTTGCTATGTCAACATTAATTAACATATTTGAACTTCTTCTGAAAACCTTTAATACTTGCTTATCTTCCTCTCTGTATGGTATGATGTCAATTGCATTTACCATATCATTAATTAATTATACATCCCATTCTGTTTTAACACCAAAGTTAGAACAAATATATTTATTTACAGTCAGTTTGAGTACAAGTGGTTTCATTACTCATTCATAGTTCCCATATACATGTACACTATGTACATTATTACATAGTGTTTACTTTTATAAATGCCAAAGTTCACCGTGTGTATTGTGTTGTTGTATATACATTATTTATTTATTATGTATCATTGTATATACCAGTATGTAATATCGGCATGAGAGGGTATGCAAGTACCGTGATGTAGTATTAAAAGATTTCATAGCCTCTATGCAGGGGATATCTATCCTATCATTCCATTTCAAGGCAGCAAATACTAATCCGTTGATACAACTGTTGTATCCGACTTATTAGAGTAGATCTACATTAAAATTATTTCTCAACATTCATTCATGATTACAGCTGGGAGGTACCTTTTAATTACTAGGTTTGTGAGTACTCATCACTGATTTCACTGATTAACACTGAGCAACACAGTAGTTCAGTCCGATCTCGAACATTCACAAAGTATGTGAGAGATCTGGAGATCTTCTCTAAAAATTTCTTAGAACTCAAGAAAACAATAGCTCTACCTCAGAGCAACATTATTATTACGACCACCATTACTTATATCGGCAGTTCTAGCTAGTAAAGTATAACGGTCGTTATTTATCTACTGCTGAATAAAAATGTCTACTAATAAATATACTTGATTTATCAACGTAATAACCATCAGTATAATAATAATCAGCATAATAATATTGTTTTCTCCAGTAGTTCTTTCCTCAATCATCAATATAATGTACCCATTCTTTTGACTTTTTAATAACCTTTCATCAATACTGAATTGCTGTTATTCTGATTATACAATTATCGACTAATCCCATTTATTTGATGTCTTTGTGTGCTTTTTCTTCTTACATACGGACGTTTATAGATGCACCCTAGTCGGACGGCACATATCAAAAATCGTCTTGCAGTTCGTAGACGTGTATTTTATGCACTACATTATCGACCAACCAATTTCATTTTTAGACATGACTAAAAAACTTGAAGATTTCTCTAGATAATTCCAATATTTGATAAAGAAAACATCAACACAGACTAACTCGGACTTATTAATTTAGTTCCACACCTTCACTTATGTGTATGACTCAATCTTTACCATTGACGGTCAATCAAGTTTAATATAATATTAAAGCCATTAACAGTACACATATGTTTTAAACACTGCATATGTTATGCATTTTAAACATTGCATATAAATATTCCCATGTATGTAACTTGATTTCATGTACGACTGTTTATCCGTACTAATTAATGAAGCTTCGAAGCAGCTGACTGTCTTATACAGTATTACAGACCGACAGATTTTAAAATCATAAATGATCTGTTCCGAGTGAAATATAATACTTATGGTTTTGTTCGCCATGACGACTTATCAGTCAGGTTTCCTGAACAGATTTTGCTTGTTTGGCAACTCATGTATCCTGATGTTTCCTATTCCGTATCCATCTTCATTAATTCATCAACTATGAACAAATTCATTGTACGTTTCTCTGCAATTGTCAAGATACTGAACAAAAACTCTCCGTTCGTTCCGATTTACGATTTCTACTTTCGGTTTCGTTGTTTACAATTAGCAATGCAAATATATACCAAGTATATATCTATCGGTTTTCCATCATTTTCCTACTGTTGCTTTTGCTATTAATCGTACTTATCTTACCGTTTACAAAGTTGATAATCAAAACCAAACCTTTAAATTTCGCTAAAAGTCAACACGGGAGGTAACTTACCTCATTCTTAAGTGGCCGGAAGTCACGAAATAGCAAGCCGGTGTATATTCGCATTTGTGTTCCGAATTCTCAAAAAATATGCCTACGAGAACATGTCCTTGATTATTAATCAATCATTTCCTCGCTTTTTAATAATTTGTCTGCATAAGACCGTTTCGGCCATTCAGAGACAGCGATAAAATATCATTTCCATAAACACGGAGCGAGCTTCTCGGTGGGTTTTCCCCATTTTCTACACTTCAAATTTTCGAACTATTTATAGATTTTCGCGTCATTCGTGAAAACTCAGCCAATCGGTAAGGAGATTTACGCACAAATTTCTAACGTCCGAAGTTCCTGCATTGATTTCGGCCATTTCGGCCATGCAGCAGATTTTACCGTATGCATAGTTCCATTTCGGAACAGCATTTCGGCAATGCATTCAATTTTTACCGTATGCCTTGATCGGCCATTTCGGCCATGCATTCAACAGGCTTGCTTCCAGGCAAAGAACCTCGTTCTGGCAAACGCACGCTTTAGGGATATCCCCTACGGTCAATTTCTCCTAGGGATTTCCCCGAATTCATTTTCCTTTCCTCGGCCATATACATCGGCAGTGCCGGCGTTTCGCTAGCTTTTTACCCGCGCGCACTCTATATAATTCCCCGTTTTACTACCATTTCGGGGAGGGTTATCGTCTTTTCCATTTCGGAAAATGACGATGCCATTTTTCCTTTGTTCACCATTGGCATTACCAGTCGCAGCTCAGCACCGAAAATGCCAAAATAAATTCCAAGTTTTAATGTTCCTAAACCACTTTTACAATAGTTTTAAAAGTGAAAACGCATTTCCTCATAAACTTAAACAACGTTTAAAGTATACGTCCTCGCACAATTCTTTCAACTTTGATCAACTTTTATTAATTTTTCAATAGCCTTAATTCTCCGTAGTTCAACCTTTTCCAAAAACGTTATCGTAATGACCTTGACCTTCACGCATCGTTCTCTCGTGGAAACCTAAGTATCACCTGGTTTGATAAAAGATGTATTAAATGTATTTTTTTTAATGTTTCTGTATGTGTTAAAAAAAAACGTTGGATGTGGGAAAGAATTAGTAAGCCAATTTAAGCCACATAATATTCTGAGCAACATTTGTATATAGCTAGTAAGTTCAGAAAAAAAAGAAAAAGAAAGGAAGAAACCTTTTTTTTTTTAAAGAAAATATTTTAAAAAAATTGTAGAGAGGGGGGAAAAATCAGCTAGTCAATTCTTTCCCCAGGGGAAACTTTCAACTAGAGTGGGAAAGAATCAGCTAGCCAGTTTCTTCCCCCGGGGAAAGGCGGGGAAACTTACAGAAGGGGATAAAATTGACTGCTACACCTGTATGATAGATAGATCTTTATTTCCAATTTCCAATAGGCTGCCCATGAGGATACAAAATTCAATTACAAAGCATGACAACAGTGTAGTTATTACAAACAATACATGTTCAAATATGCAGTTTATCTTAACTGAGCTGATACAATGAGAAGGCGTTTACATAACACTTCCTTGCATAAATAAATTACAATTCATCACAATTTCCTTAACACATATATTACATACATTATATTCAGAAATAGCTAATTTCTGTATAGTGTTTCGTTTCGTAACTTAAATGCTTTTAAAACAAAGGTACACAGTTTGCGAATATATATCTTATTTTGTGAGTTTAGTAATTCCAGAAACTTGATCATATTTGGTCTCTTATAAAAATATTTAGGATTATATTGCTTCCTTAACATTATGTATGTTTGGCATTCCAACACAAAATGAAATTCATCTTCAAGTTTATTACAAAATACACATATTCTATCGCTTACAGGAATTCTATTTGTTTTAACCCACCTACCGGCTTCAATTTGCAGTCTATGAGATGACACCCGTAATTTAGTTAGTGCTTGACACATTTTGAAAACATTTATATTATCTAGATATGATTGAAACTGAAACTTTGCAATGTTTATATAAAAAACTGCTCTAGTAGAATTTTCTAATCGACTATGCCAGTTCTGAACAAAATTGTCATTTAACCTTTGCTTTAATATTGCAAGAAATTTTTTATCGTTACCAACACTTTGTTGTAACCATGCATCATAAAACCCAAGCGAGGACAATAAGTGTTTCAACTGGGAAACCCAGTTTATTTTTTGAGGATGTATTTCACAGTCATTAAGCAGCATGTTATAAACAATTTTTACATATTTACGATCATGTACTCTCATGATTTTTATCCAATATTTAATTATTATAAAATATCTTCTTGTAATAAATGATGTTCTGCCAAGTTCACCATATATGAAATCATTTTGAGTTGTCTTCTTAACACCCAAAATGTGTTTACAAAACTGTAAATGCACTCGTTCAATTGATATAGCTTGCATAAATCCCCACACTTCACAACCATAGTTTAAAATTGGAGTTATCAATTTATCAAACAGATCTAATTTATGCTTTGGGGATATAAATGTAAATTTGTATAAATATCTATTCATTTTAAAAATGGCTTTTTGCGCTTGACCAGCAAGAGTAGTTTGTGCTTCTGCTGAAGACCCTCCAGTAGAAAAGACTATACCTAAATATGTGAACTTACTAACTATATCTAATGGGGCACCATCATATATAAAAACTAAATTTCGTGGTAGCATTGCGCCCTTTCTAAATACCATAACTTTTGTTTTAGTACAATTTACTTTCAATCTCCATTCTTTACAATTATAGCTAGATAGTATATTAAGTCCATTTTGTAACTCTGCTGCAGTGTTAGCAAACAAAACTATATCATCTGCATATAACAGCATAAACATCTTAAACATATTAATATCTAAACCTTCAAAGCCACTATGTATGAATGCATCTTCTATATCATTTAAATACATAGAAAACAACAATGGAGATAGGCACTCCCCTTGCCGAACGCCAAGTACACAGTAAAATTCATCGCTCAACTGGTTACAGTATTTAACTTTAGACTTAACACATGAGTACATTGATTTAATGATATCAAGAATGTTTCCCCGAATACCGAACTTTGTTAATTTGTATCATAAATTATCACGCACAACATAGTCAAAAGCTTTAGTAAAATCAACAAATGCACAATACAATTTCTTTCCTTGATTTAAAATATGTGTAATTAAACCACTTAAAACAAATATATTATCAACAGTACTCATGTGCGATCTAAATCCAGCTTGTGATTCAATTAGAACGCTGTATGTTTCTGCCCACTCCGATAATCTATTATTTAGTGTACGTGTAAATAGTTTGCCCAAACAGCTTAATAAAGTAATACCACGGTAATTTTCTACATCATTAATATTGCCCTTTTTGTGAAGAGGAATAAGATACCCTTCTGACCAGACTTCTGGAAAATACCCAACCTCAAACACTTTATTAAACATTTTACAAATAACTGGTGATAAAATAGTTTTACCATGAATGAACATTTCATTTAATTACATATCAGGTCCAGACGATCGATTTGAATTCAGTTGCTTAATTGATTTTATAATCTCATCCTCAGTAAAATTCACATTCAACTCTTCAAACATTATGTTAAATTCATTATTTTCATACTGTTCATTAAAATATACAACATCTTCCTCTGGAACAAAGAACTCGTTATTTGGACTATTAATAGCTTTAAAATATTGTTCAAAAGAAGCCAATGGTATATTTGTTGGCTTAAGTCCCGATGCTTCTTTTAACATATTCCAATATAATTTTGCATTTTTATATCTTGCGTTTACAAAAGCAGCTGTTTTCACTCGATCATAGTCTGTCCTACAATTTCTAACAGTAGATTTATAAAGTGACCGAGCTTTAACTATATTAATTCTATTTATGTCACTTTTACTTTCTCTATATTTATTCAACTTTTGTAAAAAGAGAAACTTACTTTCATGACACTCATCATTATACCACGGGTTTACTTTTTTATTGTTAAATACAGGAATATCCGCTTTAACATCGTTATTACAACTAAATCTGCGCTTAAAAATTGGTGAAGTTTCATCTTCAATAATGGCATTAAAATCAAGAATACATGAATTTATATCCCCACTATTCGTACACCGTTCTATTTTTTCATTTAAAGCATTCAAATTACCACTAATTTCTTCTGTATTGAAACTCTCAATAAAATCACACTTCTTATCGTTGTTCCATACATATTTATAACTTAATCGTTCATAACTGGTGTTTACGAGCGGCGGCTCATTGTTTGGATTACAAAAATTTAAAGAAAATGTTATTAAACAATGGTCCGACAAAATATTTGGCTCTCCAACTTCAAACTCACTAACATGTGTTAATAGATTCTGCGACGACAAAACATAATCCACTACTGAACTACCCCTACTGCCTACAAAAGTATAGCGACCGACACCTTTATCATTGCCAAATCTACCGTTTAAAATACGCAAAGAACTCTGTTTACACAAATCTAATAAAAGTAACCCATTGTTATTCACATGACCCGTATCCTCAGAATAACGCGGCAATTCAATATCAGAAATATAATCATCAGGCAACATATGCATATGAACATTGTTATCGTTTATGACATAATCAAAATTAGTGGATGTACGACTATTAAAATCCCCGAGAATTAACATTTTGCACTCATTTATACTTTTATTTTCAATACATGCAATAGATTCTAATAAGCGATCAAAAATATTGGTTTCAACCATTGCCTGGCGGCTACTATCATCGGGTAATACATATGTTAAACAAATATATAAATCACTACTAAATGAAAATCTTTTACCCTCAATTTTTACCCAAATAATATCATAATCACTAAGGTATACCAATGTGTCCTTCGAAACATAATCATGTCTGATATATACCGCTATACCGCCTGAGTTACGCTTACACAATTTCTTATTTTCAGTCCTATGTAATATGTAACAATCAAAATCATCAACATTAACATCAAAATATTCATCAGTCCATGTCTCTGTAAACAACACAATATCGCTTGATTTAAAAATATCATTTAGCTCAACACTTTTCAGTTTATTTGTTCTCTTTGAAACTAGTCCTTGAATGTTCATAAGCGAAAAACGCAACTTCACCTTCTCATTGTTTAGCTACTGGTTATTTTCATTTGTGTCATGTATGTCATGATCCTGGATATCCCCAATCTGTCTATTTTTAGATATGCGGGAAGCCCGTTCACGACTTTGTGACTCGTTGACCTCATTTCTCTTGTATACCACTGATGACTGTGAGCGGTGCACGTACCGACTTTCTCCGCGAACCCTTGCACGAGAAACACGTGAACTGTCTACTTCCTCAAGTACAGTCTCTTTATTTAAAACCTGTTTCTCGGTATTGTCCATATGTGAAGGTGCATTCACAGGTGCCCACGATCTTAAAATAGTTGGCTGTGGTTGGTCTGGCTGGATATTCGAGAGTGTGTGCTGAGACGGATTAATGATGGGCTTAATGACGTCAGTGTTTACTGGATCCAATAACTGTTGTAATCTGGTGTCAGATAGGCATATGTCACTCTGTTTCTGACTCACACAAACATGTTCTGTGCCGCACGCTCCACTGCCATGTATATGGGTCACCGGTACATTGTCTTGTATATTAACACTAGGCGTTTTGTAAATGGGATATGCCTCCTGTCCATTGGCATTGGAATTCGACGGCATATTTGTCACATTCTGACCGTTATCAATATGTGTAAAATCTATAACACGATTATTTCTGATAATACTGAACCAATCGGGAAACTCATCACATACAACTTTGCCATCTACTACAAGTCTCGCCGGATACACAATTTGCACCTTTGATCTGTTATTTCTCGATTTCAATTCTTCATATTTTGGCCATAATCTTTTACGTGCATCCTGTAGTTCTTTCGGCATATCGAAATCGATTGAAACCGGTGTGTTTTTAAGCATGTAGGCTCTGCTCATAATCTTTTCGGTGTCACCAAAGTCCCGGAAATTGACAATAATGGGCCTACGTGGATGCTGATGATCACGTCTAAGGTGACCCAATCTGTGTGCTCGCGAAATGTATATCGCCCGTGGGTCAAGGTCCAGTCTGTTTTCGAGCACTTCACTTATGAGCATGTGACAGTTTTCATCGGAGTTTTCGGCAATACACCAGAAAATAAGATTGTTTCGTCTGGAGCGAGCTTCTAAGTCAATAGATTTATAGGCCAAAGTTTTAAGTAAATCTGTATTTCTATTGGTGACATTTACAATATCAACCATTTGCTCGTGCACATGTTGCAGTGATGCTTGAAATGTCAACATACCTCGGTTACTCTCATCCTGGCCGGCTCGAATTATTTGCAGCTCCATAAACATACTAAGAAATTTGTCTTCCGTAGAACTATTTACAAACTTCTGCTGCTGTTGCTGTGCATTTACATTAACACCCCGTCCAACATTTGATTGTCCTTTTCTGTTTACAATTTGGTAATCTTCGTCTCTCGCCATACTGTCACACAAAGGCGTGAATATCAAAATATCAAAATGATTGTCTCGGCAAGAACTCTTCGAATTCAGTGTTTTTTTCTATTTTTTAACTAAATTTACGACGTAAAGTACTAAAATTTTAATATTTTACGGAGCGTCAAAAAAACTTGTTTACTGCACACCGGACGTGACGTCATAAAATTGTATGTCAGACATAGTTTTCCAACTATTCAAATGTGTACTATCCCGATATCCCTGGGTACCGATCCTTATGTGTGTGTGTTTTTAGCTCTACTGGCTGAAGGCCAGCAGAGCTTATGGGATGCCAAGTTGTCCGTCGTCCGTCGTTTGTCCGTCCGTCTGTTAACTTTTGCCTTGTGAACACTCTAGGGCCTTCATTATTAATTGAATCTTTACGAAACTTTGCCAGTGTCTTTATATCAATGAAAGCTCGGACAAGTTCGAAAACCAGCGGGATCGGATAAATTTCACCGGAGTTATGGCCCTTGTTTTGCTGAAAAATGCCATATTAAGCGTTGTGAACACTCTAGCACCTTCATTTATTATTTGATCTTTACCAAACTTGCACAGATTGTTGATATCAATGAAAGCTCGAACAAGTTCGAAAACCAGCCAAAGCGGATCAGTAACACCGGAGTTAATTACCAAACATGCACAGATTGTTAATACTAATGATAGCTTGGACAAGTTCGAAAATCAGCTAAATTGGGTCAGTAACACCAGAGTTATGGCCCTTGTTTTTTCTGAAAAATGCCATTTTCTGCCTTGTGAACACTCTAGCACATTCATTTATTATTTGAACTTTACCAAACTCGCACAGATTGTTAATATCAATGAAAGCTCAAATAAGTTTGAAAACCAGCTAAATCGGATTAGTACCACCGGAGTTATGGCCCTTGTTTGATCTGAAAAATGCTATTTTCTGCCTTGTGAACACTCTAGGGCCTTCACTATTAATCGGACCTTTACTTAACTTTGCCAGTGTCTTTATATCAATGAAAGCTCGGACAAGTTCGAAAACCAGCAAGAACGAAATAATTTCACCGGAGTTATGGCCCTTGTTTTGCTGAAAAATGCCATATTAAGCCTTGTGAACACTCTAGCACCTTCATTTATTATTTGATCTTTACCAAACTTGCACAGATTGTTAATATTAATAAAAGCTCGGATACGTTCAAAAACCAACTAGATCGGACCATTAACAGCGGAGTTATTGCCATTGATTTAGTTAAAATTGGTATATTTTGCCTCATTAAGATGATAGGGCCTTCATCTTTCATTCAATCTTCACCAAACTTTACCAGATTGTTTATATAAATGAGAGCTAGGACAAGTTTGAAAACTAGCTGGATCGGACCATTAACAGCAGAGTTATGGCCCTTGATTTAGTTAAAAATGCTATATTTTGCCTCGTTAAGACGATAGGGCCTTTATCTTTCATTCGATCTTTACCAAACTTTACCAGATTGTTTATATAAATGAAAGCTCGGACATTTCGAAGATCAGCCAGATCGGACCAGTAACAGCGGAGTTATGGCCCTTGATTTAGTTAAAAATGCTATATTTTGCCTTGTTAATTCGATAGGGCCTTCATCTTTCATCTGATCTTTACCTGATTGTTTTTTATTTCAATGACAGCTCAGACAATTTCGAAAACCAGCCAGGTCGGACCAGTAACAGATGAGTTATTGCCCTTGATTTAGTTAAAAATGCTATATTTTGCCTTGTCAATTCGATAAGACCTTCATCTTTCATCGGATCTTTACAAAACTTTACCTGATTGTTTATATCTGACAGCTCAGACAATTTCGAAAACCAGCCAGATCGGACCAGTAACAGATGAGTTATGGCCCGTGACTTAGTTAAAAATGCTATATTTTGTCTCGTTAAGACGATAGGGCCTTCCTTTTTTATGCGATCTTTATGAAACTTTACTAGATTGTTAATATCAATGACAGCTCGGTCAAGTTTGAAAACCAACCAGATCGGACCAGTAACAGTGGAGTTATGGCCCTTGATTTAGTTAAAAATCCTATATTTTGCCTCGTTAAGACGATAAGGCCTTCATCTTGCATCCGATCTTTAAGAAGCTTTACCAGATTGTTAATATCAATGAAAGCTTGGACAAGTTCCAAGAACATCCAGATTGGACCATTTACATCAGAGTCATTGCTCTTGATTTTCTGAAATATGCTATATCTTTGCCTCATTAAGACGAAAAGGCCTTCATTTGGCCGGATTTTATTGAAACTTTGCAGGGATGATCAGTACCAAGCCTAGTTGTACATAGTCACCGTGTTCCAGTTGAATGATTTTGGCAGAGTTATGGCCCTTTAAAGGTTTTAATATACAAACTTTGTTCTGATCTACTCCTGAACCCCTCGCCAGATTTCAATGAAACTTTGCAGGGATGATCAGCACCAAGCCTAGTTGTGCATGTCATCGTCACGTTCCGGTTTACAGATATTTGGCAGAGTTATGGCCCTTTAAAGGATTTTGATACCACAAATTTTTTCTGGGCTAGTTCTCCTGAACCCCTGGCTGGATACAGACGAAACTTGACAAGGATGATCAGTATCAAGCCTAGTTGTGCATATCATCGCCATATTTCGGTTGAATGATTTTTGGCAGAGTTGTCACCCTTTAAATGTTTTAATACACAAACTTTGTCCAGATTAGTCTCTTCTGAACTCTTTGCCCTATTTCAGCGAATCTTGGCGAGGATGATCAGTACTAAGCCTAGTTGCACCTGTCATTGCCATGTTCTGGTTGAATGATTTTTGAAAGACTTATGGCCCCTTATACATAAACTTTATCTCTAGCCAGTAGAGCATCCACAGGCCCTCTTGGGCCTCTTGTTTTGTTGCTGTTTTTGTTTTAACTAACTTCAATATTGTAATTTTAAGTAATGCTATTAACTAATTTTTAAAAGAAATATGATATGAGTACTATTAATTGTCTTTTATTATTCCAAAGACTTTGCCATTAATTAATATGTAGCAATGGGATGGGCATATATAAGGCTTACAGTGGTGTTGCAACTCGTGACACTCCAGACACTTTCGTGCCATTGAGACATTATTGGCGGAGGGAGTATACTCTTTAGAATAACACACACATATAAACACATTTGCTAGAAAAGAATGACTGTTGTGAACCCCAGCCATTTGGATGTAACCGCATCACATTGAAAAAAAGTTTTAGCATTTTAGATGTATGCATTTCAACGCTGTCACCCTCCTTGAGCTCATACAGCTTGTGGCCCGGTGGATAGCACGGTGGACTTGAAATCCGGAGAACTCTGGTTCAAGCCTCAACGGCGCCACTGAGTTCCGTCAGTGTGTTATTTGGCAAGACATTTTTCCTCGTGAAGACAGAGGTAGCCTCGTACGTCTGATGGGGACGTAAACTGGGCGGTCCTGTGTATCCGAGTCTATCCTTTAAGTTAAAGAACTAGTTCCGGTAATCTATTTGTTATTAAGATTGTAGCAGGTTCCCAGATTCCAATGTATAGCTCCCCTCTCTCTGGGTAGAGTCTTAATATAAACATATAATGTGTTGATAATCCGTTTAACATTCAATTATGTTTCTTTTAAAGTGCATCTTCAATAATTCCTCACACAAATTAAAGGTAAAAGTTTACTTTTTGCTGACAACAAAAATTAATACCAGTATTGAGGTGAATGAAGGACACTTTAAGGCAGTACATAGACCCATGTGTGATAGTCTTACTACCTCTCTCATTGGCAATAAACTTTCGATCTTTTTTAGGTAACTGTCATTCAGTTTGCACTATTTCAGCATGCACAAAAATAGGTTATGACTATAATAAAATGCAAAGAATATGTTGAAGGTGCTATTGCAACAACTGTACAAATATCAATGAAATCTCGAGACAAGTTCGAAATCCAGCCAAATCGGATTAGTAACACCAGAGTTATGGCCCTTGATTTAGTTAAAAAATCCTATAACGATAGGGCCTTTAGGCTGCTCAACTTTTCGGTACCAACTCAGCTGGCAAATTCTAGTTGCTATAACCTTTTAGATCTATCTTAATAAATAAGAAATAGCCAGGATAGTTTTTCTGAAACGGTAGCTTAACACATTATTTTTGGGCAAAAACATCCAAATTTGAACAAAAATCGCTGGAATAATTTTTTTAAATATTATTATCATTGCAATATTAGGGAGCTGAAGCTTCTGAAAGTTGCCTGTTATATTCGTGTAAATAAAAATAATATTTGAAATGAACAAAATGTAGACAGCTTGCCATTTTGGGGGGAAATCAGCAAAAAATAGCGTTCAAATTGCTCATTTTTGGAATAATTTTAAAAAAAATATTGACACTTTCAATTAAACAAAATAGTAGGTTTTAAAGTGTTTTCATTTATCTAAAGATGTCCTGAGATATAGGTAAAATTCTAAAGGATCAGAGATTTGGAAAAACTGGGATATTTTGGGCCAAAAGTTGCAAATTTTAACCAAAATCACTAAAAACAGGATTACCTACTTCTAAAAATATAATTCTCATTACAATATAAGGACATTGAAAGTCCTTAAAGTTATCTGTTATATACAAGTTCATGAAAACAAATATTTGGAATGAATAAAATATATAAATCTTGAAATTTTGGGGGAAATCAACACAAAATGAATTAAAGTCGCTGATTTTTGGAATAGTTATGAAATTTTAAATTATGATTAAAATATAATAAAACAGAAGTCGTTATAGTATTTCTTTAAATGTAAAGGTGTCATGAGCTACAGAAGAGACAGTCCTAAAGGATCAGAGATTTGAAAATGCCATTACTTTTGGCCCAGAATATCGAAATTTAAACCAAAACCGCCGAAAACTGGACTATTTAAAATACAATTTTATTGCAATATAAGGGAGTTGAATGTTCTTTAAATAAACATTCTATTATATTAATGTACATTGGAAAAATGTTTGGAATAAACAAAGTTGATACATCTTATCATTATTGGAGAAAATTTACAAAAATAAAGCATAAAATAAAACATTTTTGGATATTTATTTATAACAAAACAAAACATTTTTCAAAAATGTAAATAAAGATGTATTAAGGTACAGACGAAATGTTCCTAAGTAACTTAAAAGCAGGCTGCAAATAAAATTTACGAAAATTTGAATATTTATTAAAAAATGATTTCTTTTAAACTAAAAGGGAGCTGAAGGTCTTTACCTTTTTCTTATTATGTAGATAAAGAGGCACCCATTACATTTTGACTTAAATATACCAGTTTTGTATTATATCTTTCCTCTTCCGCAGGGAAAGATATAATCGACAGACAGGTATCTAGAAGATACTTGACTCAAATCAGTCAATAATACGTTACCAATTAGAATCATCGAAGAATGGTATTTTTGTTTGATTGATTAACATTTAATCTTATTATTTACCTTATCATATGAGTGATGTATTTAAGATATAAAGAAAGATACAAATATCGGACAGGTAAAGCAGCATTCAAGGACGACAGTCAACCACAATACACAAAAACAAACACGCAAACAGACAAACGAGAAGGCAAAAAATAATAAAAAATGCAAACGACATCACAAAAAGGTCGAACCTCCATAGACCTATGACGAGGCAAATAAAGTTTCTTCTTCTTCTTTTTCTTCTTCTTCTTCTATGTTCGTGTATATGGAAAAAAATGGACGAACACACAAAAAATAAATAAAAAAAAATAGTGTAAAAAAAAGAATTGCATGAATATCATGTATTTGTAATATAAGACATTTTTAAATGATTTTGATAATTAAACTCAAACTCACAAATTGCATACGTAAATGCCATTGTAGTATTTTTTTAATTAAACTATTGCAAACAAAAAGTATCCCAATTAACAGAACCGAGAGAAGTGATATTTCAGTTCTGGGTTGAGAAAAATGCAATTAAGAAGTAAACGTAGTTTCAAAGAAAACTCAGCCTGGAAAATAATATACGTCTCAAAGCTACAGAAAGAGACAATCATGATATTAACATCTTTAACAGAATACTACGTTTTCATCTGCCGAATGTTGACACATGTTAACATTCTGAATCTGGTATGCATGCTACAACTAACTCCCCTGCATTCACACCATGTTGCAATACAGGGAAGTCTATGCTTTCTGCAAGTACAGTGTAAAGTAAGTTTCGCAAGATACTTTGATAACATTCCGAAATTATAAAGGAACAGATGGGCATCTGTTATAATAGGCCTTATAACAAAGTTCAAAGTGTACCATCCCTATTCTAAAGCTATGTAAGACTTTCCGAGGTCCTTGTTTGCACGTGGTGGTATATGCACGCAAATGTTGTACTGCTGCTGTTGCATATGTATGGGGAATACTGCTCATCAAGAGCTGACCAGTTGAATTCACAACGCTATTGGATGGACATACAACAAGCCGTTGTAATGAGACACTGGATTATTATTAACTGATATCCACTTGATAATTATTCCAGGGTCTCATTACAACAGCTTGTTGTATGCCCATTCTACTGAGTGGTGAATCTCACCATCAAATTTTGCTATAGACCGTGTGTCCATTTAGACAACCTGTTGTTTAAAATAATATTTAACTACCGTCTTTCAAAACATGTCTGTCAGGATGCTCTGTCCTATTGACGTAGCGGTATCAAGATTATACTTTTATTTCAGCAGTCATATACTCAAACTACTTTGTAAATCAGTTGTTTTCATTTAAGAACGATTTTCCTACTCCCAAGAATTGAAGCAAAGACTGCTGGCTAGTCTTTCAAACCTCCTTGCAACATTGCCTTTGTATCTACCCTGTGTTAACTTGCATCACGTGTAACACTCGTTAGCTGCTGAATATTTAAGGACTATTTATCTGCCATCTTGATATAAATACAAACTCCAAAATGGATGGGGTATGGTCATCATGTGAAATTTTCAACCAAATGCATACTTTAGGCATGAGCAATGTCAACCATAATGTACATGACAGTACTTCAATATTATTTACGTGAACATAATATCAGAAATAATATGTATATGGCTGAAATATGCCATTTTTATCCAAAAAGTATGACGGCAATTTTGTTCTTTTTTTTTTTTGATGTCAAATAAATTGTTCCATTTATCCAGCGAGAGCAGAGAGACATCCTTTCTAAATAAAATAAACCATGTTATCACATCTTCCAAATTTCAAAGTGCACCGTTGTAAAAAGGCAAAGATATTCTTTCAATGACGTGGTTTCGAAATAATCTCAATGTTATAGTATGATGACATAGACGGACTTTCTCTGTAATTTTTTTATAACCGGCAACTATATTTGTGGATGTGTTAAACAGAACTGAGTGACTATTTTGCATAGAAACATTGCCAAACAAAACCAATTGATCATTATCATGTCTATATTCGGTCCAAACCAAATAACAAATCTAATAAACTGTTCATCCGAATGTTTCACCTTACCACATTTTTCAGTTTACAATGTAAGTGCAGGCTTTTCATGTATATCATTTTAAATATCAAAAATATATTTTTCAGTGGTGTACAATTATGTTATACATATTTATTACAGAGGTGTCAGACGTTTATATTATTTCGTATTGTCTCGTATATGCAGAATCTAAAAAACTATATTTACATGTAATTTGCTTAAAAAGTATAAAAGTATTCTAATTTGTTTGGTTATCTTTACCTTCTTTCGATAGAATGTGCGTTTAATGATTAAAATGGTTGAATGTTTGCTTCCATATGTTTTTATACGTTTTTAAGGGTTGAACTATTGAACTGTTTAATGTTTACATGACTTACGTAACCATTTTGAACGCAATCAAATACACAAAAACAAATTTGGTGGAGTTAATCCATGCCATACATCTATTTTTATATCAAATTAGAACATTTTCTTAAAAATTACCTCCCTTTATAAAACAATAGTTTTACACACTTAAGCTACCGAACTTAAAATACTATCCTGGCTTAAAAGAAGCGTAAGACATTGACCTTTCCGAAAATGCATATTAGAATTTGCCAGCTTGAGTGGTACCATATGTCAAAATTTGGGTAGCAGCACACGGCCTACTTCATTTGGCCTGATTTCAAAGAAACTTTGCTGGGATGATAAGTATCAAGCCCAGTTGTGCATATCGTCACCGTGTTCCAGTTGAATGATGAGTTATGGCCCTTTCAAGGTTTAAGTATACAAACTTTGTCCGGACTAGTTCTCCTGAACCCCTAGCCGGATTTCAAAGAAACTTTGCAGGGGTTGCCCATACCAAGCCTAGTTGTGCAAATCATTGCTGGGTTCCAATTTAAAGGTTTTCGGCGGAGTTACAGGTTTTAATGCACAATCTTTTTCTGAACTAGTTCTCCTGAACCCCTGGCCGGATTTCATCAAAACTTGGCAAGGTTGATCAGAATCAAGCCTAGTTGTGCATATCTTTGCCATGTGACGGTTGAATGATTTTGGTGGAGTTATTGCCCTTTAAAGGGACACGGCAATTTTGATTTTTTAAAACTCATGGTGTCCCATTAGTTTTTCTCGTAACTTAATTTTGTTCAGTCATTAATTGTTAGAATAGTTAAAAGCAAATTGTTTTTGCGTATTATTCTGACATTTGATAATATTGCAATAATACTATATCTAAAAAATGTGTAGAATAATGAAGGAAATCGAATTCTCAATTTTTTATTTAATTATATGCAAGCAGTTTTAAATTCAAAAGGATACAGGATTAATAAAGTACAGCAATGAAACTCAGTAGTAAAGTACAGCAATGAAACTCAGTACCAAGCTTATATATATAGTTGTGGATATTCAGGTTTTTTTTTTGGCTGTTTTCATAGACGAAATTTGGTCATATTCCCAATGCCAAAACATATCTTTTTTTCCCAATTAAGAGGATTTTTATGCCAATCCAATGATTGAGGTCCAAAAGCTTAAATAAATGCTACTGTTTATCTTGGTGTACAGAAAACAGTATTAAAGATATAATTATGAAAGGAATGCTTTACTTTATATTTTTCCGAATTTTATTTAAAATCGCTCTAAAATTCCCAATTTTATGAAAAATCACGCTAAAATGCCCAACTGAGAAGGTATGGATTATGTTCCCAAAAAATAGAAAAAAACCACTGATATTGTTTCTGTGTTCAGGTTGAATGATTTTTGTTGGAACTGCATACGTGGCTCTCTATACATAAACTTTGTCCCGACTAGTTCTCCAGATACCCTGGCCGGATTTCAGCTAATATGAAAATTTTTGTTAATCGACAACATTACAATTGCAATATACTCAACTTGCCTTAATCCACGAACGGAAAAAACTTCCCCAAATACCCTTCCCGGGACTCCCAGCACCAAGGGCGCCGCCAATTACACCCGTACAAGCAAGAGTCACACAGAGTTACGTCCTATTTCCGCAAATAAGTCCTAAATTTAAGGAGGGGTGGGTAGTTAATGTTGTCGTAAGTATAATAGACAAATATTAAAATTAACAAAATTTTTCATATTGGTCTATAGATAGCTTACGACAACATTACAATTGCGACTTTAACACAATGAGCTGGGGTGGTACAATGTAACCTGTTATGAGTGCCCGAATATGTAAAGGGGATTTGAACAACTCTGAACAACAAGTAACAAAGCACGATCAAACCTGCTCTAATTACAAGAAATTAAAGCAGACGAGAGCATGAACCCAAGCAACTTACACTCACCATAGCGTAATCTGGGATCCTGACTGGCTATCCAGCCAGTAGGTGGAGCCTCTAAAACTTCTTAGATGGGCAGATGAACGTTACAAGGTGAATATGGCATCCTCATAAGTCCTTCAATTCGGTCAAGGACAATAAGTCCACCACCATCTAAAATCATAATCGGCATTTCAAGCTAATCTATGGAACAGAAATTTCTAGTATTACATAGATCATCTAAATAAGTATCGACCCCTTGATTCAATACTTAAGATAACAGCTTCATAATTGAGCTGTAAATGTAACTATGAACACAAGATAACTGTGTGAAAAATAGATAACTATAAACAATACAATATGTATAAACCAAACACATTTGGAACATAGTGGTATGAAGTGCTTACCAACCAAGATAAGTAAAATATAAATCAAAACTGCAACTGATTTGTATGCCTAAAGTTACAGACTTGGGCAAGGCCAAGTCAGCTAACTGGTAGAGCAGCACAACCCCATGACTGACTGGGTAGTAAGAACTGGAACCAGTGAAAAATAATTAAAGATAGAATCTAACAAATAATTTGTGAATTTTAAGAAATTTAAAGGCTCTGACTTGAGCAGCCTTATTGGAATTGAATTAGGTATATACCCAGACAAAACCAAACAGATTGTTACTGGAATATCTCTAGAAGGAGTTAACGAAATCCCTTTAGTAGCATGAGCCTGATGACACTTCAGTTCCTAGAATGGGCTCACTAAATCTGAGCCACAAGGCTAAAAGAAGATAATCTAAAGGGTAGTCTATCTAAGATTAACCGAAAGGTTCAAAGGAGGGCCGGAGAACAGAAGTCAAACAGGAGGCCAAAAAGAGCCACTTTAACTTCTAAGTATTGTAAACTAAGAAAGGGAGTGATCTAAGCTCAAAGTGGGGAACAAGAAAAACCCACTCCGACTACGGTGGAAGTGTAAACAAACACTGCGTTACACTTATTCTGACCAGCTAAACCTCTGTGACCTAAGAGTAACCCAGTGAAGGACCTCCTAGAGGTACAATTATGTGAGCAACTATTACAGAAACTGAAGTCTGAAGATGTAGTTTGAATCGACAAACGTGAGGTTGCATACTGATTTGGAATGAATCCTAGTAGCAGAGGTAGACTGTAAATTCTGATAACCCCACTTAGGGGTTGGTGTTACCGCAGTGGTGAAGAAATCAAGATGGACAGAAGTGCTGAGAAAAAGGGGAGAGCCTATTAAAATAATAATAACAGAATTTAATTATTTAGGGCGACACACCTAGTTAGTGAAAAGAAACTTCCGTGTGGCCCATAAGAACCAACTTTTAGGTTTACTAAGGCCAAACTGAGAGATCCTTAAACATGCATTTAGGGCAGCTCTACGAAACTCCTAGACCACGGCAGAATGTCCCCTTGAATGTGGCTGTGTGCGGGCATGCACCCCCCCACCCCCCCCCCCCCCCCCCCCCCCCCCCCTCCCCACCCCCACCTTTTGTTCTGACCAAGGCAGAATGTCACCTTGAATGTGGCTGTGCACACGCATGCACCCCCAAATTTGTGTTCAAGTAAAAGATCTAGCCGAAAAGAAACTGTGTTTTCATACGAATGTGGCATATAGAACCAATAAATAAATAGATGCCAGAAGTATCTCAAACTGCCTGAGGGAAAGACTTCAAAAAGAGAAGTCCGGCTCTTATGGCATAATTAATGTACGGATTAGAAGCCGGGCCTAACAATAGTATAGCCTACATAATGTTAGGAACTTACTCATACTGATAGACCTACTCTCTAAACTAATAGAAAACAAGGAGAAAGTATCCTGGTTCTAGCAATACTAAACAGGGGGGTATGAACAACAAATACGCCAACTATCATCAGTACTCTTAGGGCTAATGGAGAACGAACCCTGGCACTACAGCCCATTAACTGTATGACTGTATGGAGACGTGGGAGGGGTAAGGAATCTAGAATCTGGACAATGACCTTAGCTGCAAGAAGGGAGTGTAATGTCCTGCAACCGCATCTAATAAGCTACACAAGGAACGCAACCCCAGAGGTAAGAGATGAATGACGAAGAACTCCATCCGACAAGGCTTAGTCAGAGGAACCGCGAACAAACCCACGTAGGGTTGAGGATAGCAGCTTTGAAGCCGATTACTCCGAACTACTGAAACTGCTTGGAGATCTAAGCGGTACAGAAGGAGATCGTAATCGACCCTAGGGTAATCCCAAAAACCCGCAGGTGTATAAGTGAGGAAACACGCATAATTCACTCGTGCTAAGGCTCTGGTGAAAATAAGTTTCTTTCTCAGAAGAAATTTCCTATATTCACGACAAACCAAAAATAATTCTATTAATAATTTATTATGTACTCTCACCTTGATACTTAAGAAGCAAAACATAATGTGCTAACACAGAGATGACAAAACGTCAACAGCGGCATTACGTCATTGTCGATATTTCACAAGAAACACAAACAATGAGATATAAGGTATATCATAATATCCACAATAAAACAAGATGCCAGTTGTCTTAGTGGCTGGTATGGGACACGAAACCGGACTCCTCCATTACAGGGCGAAAGCTCTACCAACTGAGCTAACCGGGACACCATTATAAAACAGAGGTGAGTGGTAGTGATATCAAGTAAGAGACTAACCACTCAGCCACGGGAGTCCCCCATATCAACTTACCAGCAAAAGGAAGACTCAGCCAGCAACTGCATGTGCAATTGTATAAAACAGCATCTGCCACTGTAAATAATTAATATAATTAATATAAGCTACCTCAAAAAAGGTGGTGATATACATAGATATCATTAACTTTTCAAGTAAGAGGCCCACAGAGCAAAGTAGCCGTGTATTTGATAGTTACTAGTATACAATATTAGTAAAAGTATTCATATTAGCCGGGTAGAAAAGTCTAAGTAGCAGGGCGAATTACCTGCCTACCTCTTAATGACACCCCTTGATATAAATACTACCGGCGCTAAATAAAATAAATGCTCATATACCTGCAAGTCTGATGAGCATAACCCATAGACCCGCAATAATCATCTACTAAACCGTAACCAGGGCAGGAAACAGTTGCGGAGTTACTTGTCCTACATAAAAATATGAACAGCAACATGGATAAATATCAACATGGATAAATATAAGAGAATTATATCTGAATTCTATTAGTCCTGCCACAAACAGTACTCAACAAGGCGATAGTATAAGTTGAATTAGGTGTCCTGATAAAGGAAAACAATATACATAAAGAAATAAACTGATTTACTTCTTTAAGACTGTGGCTACAATTAACGCTGAAATCTATGAACGCTATGGCGAAGGTCATAAATACTTACCATAATCATTACACAAAGACGCAGAAGCCGTAGTCACTAAAATCATCCTTGATCTAGGTCAATTCTTGCGACGGACCTCGACAGTAGGTACCGACTTCTAACGAGGTTACCTGCAAAACTAGTTCTGTAGTTAAGTCCATAAGGACAGAAAAGAACAAAAGTAATTCACTAAGAATCTTTAGTTAAAGACAGGTATCACACTCCTGTAGTGGGTATTAGTAAAACCACGAGAGGAGAATACTTTAAATTTAAATACTCTTAACGATTTTTAGTAAACGCAGAGTTATTCAAAAGATACGAAAGCATTCAATAAGGTTCTAAAATCGAGAACATAGGTAGACAATGCTTAAGAAGTGTTTACAAATGTTACAACAACTTGGAAAATAGGGTGATTCTGTTCGACAAAAGAATAAGTTCTATTTGAGGTTGGAATACCTCCAGGCAGGCTATTAAATCAGAATCAGAGATAAGACTTTGATAATTTACCTTCTCTGATTGTAGATTTTCTGTCTAACCAGACGGCTACTAGATAACTTCACTCTTGGAATGGTTATCATTTCCTTCAGCCTGATAGAGGGCCCTGTTAGTTGGAAGGTATGACTTCCGTATCAAAATAAAAAAGCCTATCCCATTCGAGAGCACCATCTAGGAAAGTATGATTTCCTAAAGAGGTCTCTGTCCTATTGTTGGTAAGTGTTTCTGACATAACACTGAAAAGGAAGAACAAGGAAAGTGTCCCTTACACATTTTACTTGTATGTTAAAAGTATGTGTCAGAAGTGGGATCTGAACCCACGCCTACAGTCGTGGACCAGAACACTAGCTTGTGAAGGTATTACCTTGAGTCTGGCACCTTAGACCACTCGGTCATCCTTACAGCTAATCCATATATTTGTCTAAATTGCTATCATATGATTTGATTTCCTGTTAGTTCATTGTCATGTTCACATTGTTATGAATATTACAATACAATATTCTATTCTATTCAATCTGTGATAATACAACACGTAAGAAAATATAATAACAGATAAATGTGACCCATGACAGAATTTCCCCTTACATGCGAGTACCAACACAGAAACCCAAGTCCTCTTCCCATACCAGAGAAAGAAGTCGTATTTAGCTTTCCTCAAGACTACTAGTCTGGTTTTATAATAGTAGAGACCTTCAGAAGAAACTACATGCTTCGTTAGGTAGCTCTAACCATAACACCGGTATTGAATACAGTAAGAATACCCTTTCGGCCCTGGGCCGTGCTTGAAAAGCATAAAATTCATCTGGGAAGAATTACCTGAGCTGTCTCTAGACAGGTGACGGTTGCTCCTAGACCGCCCTCTGTGTGTTGACTCTCTGAAAAGTGACCTGGAGGAGTGAATAGAATGTGTTCTGAGGACCTTCAGATTACCCATGAGGCAGAGAGTTTGGAGTCGGCGTGACCCCCGCACTACCTGGTGGCTTGGAGCAGGAGTGGGTGGGGTACGGGACTTTCTTTAGTGAGCGCGAGATAGTCGATAGTCATAGAGTGAGCTAAGCGGCTATTGAGCTCCGAAGGACGAGTAGCCTTCATTTAGGTGGTCTCCACTGTTCACCTGGAGCAGGACCCGTCTATATTACATGTATGTGAGTTCGGGCCTGGATTGGGAGCCTTCACCTCAGAAGGACGATGAGCCTTCGTTTTGGTTGGCATTCCCCATTCCAGGAAGTATCTGGCAAAACAACCTTTAACTAGGAAGGGCTAGATACTAGGTCACGTCTTTGGAAGGGTAGCTCTGAGACACAGAAGGGCACTGGCGCCTTTTTCTGCGGGCCAGCTCTAGCCAACCGGTGACTGAAAACACATACATTGCTGTTACTGAAATATAAGAGAATAACAGCAGAAGGTGGTTTAAATGCACCAACTGTAATTATATAACAAACAAAACAAAATTCCAACAATATTAGAAGAAAAACTATTTACTGGCGTGTTGACACGAGTAGGAAAGGTAAAATAAATATACTGCCGAAGCAAGTACTGCCTACGTTCCAGTGTCAATTTCCAAACTCCTAATAGAAGTTAACAGCCATAATTCCGATAGAATTTACAAAGGTTGGTAAACCGGAAGTAGATCGCATGTGTTTTTGTTTATGAAATGCGGTCTGAAATAACGGCGTAAAGATAGAAAAATAGGTGTAAGAAACACCAAGTACGGTTATAAACTCGTAAGAAAATAACATATGGGAAGTAAAATTAAAGTAATAAAACATTAAAACCGTTTGTTACGTGGAAAAAGAACAAATATTTTGAGAACGTCGATTTACCATCCTCTCGAAGGAAGCCACGACGGAAAGAGGACGTAACTCTGTGTGACTCTTGCTTGTACGGGTGTAATTGGCGGCGCCCTTGGTGCCGGGAGTCCCGGGAAGGGTATTTGGGGAAGTTTTTTCCGTTCGTGGATTAAGGCAAGTTGAGTATATTGCAATTGTAATGTTGTCGTAAGCTATCTATAGACCAATCTTGATGGGGATGATCAGTACCAAACCTAATTGTGCATGTCATCTTGGTGTTGCAGTTGAATTAATTTTTGCAGAGTTATGGCCCTTTAAAGGTAAACGTAACTATGTGCAGACTAGTTCTCCTGATCCCCTGGCCGGATTTCAATGAAGCTTGGCAGAGATGATCAGTACCAAGCCTAATTGCGCATATCAGCGCCGTGTTCTGGTTGAATGATTTTTGACAGAGTTATGGCCAATTATACACAAACTTTATCCAGACTAGTCTGCTGGGCTCCCTAGGGGGTAATGTGGTAAAAAAAAAAAAAATGAAAAATTTACTTTATTGTCCAAATTTGGATGCATTTAAAAACAGGTTTTGTTACTCTAGCGTAAAGGGGCCCCTCTACATGGGTACTTGGGGGACTTGTAGTAATTTATGTTCGACTGCCACTTTGCTCATTGCAGGGCAAAGGGTTTTGTCATGTGCCACAACAACTAATATTCCCCACACCCCCAACTACAGATTCCATAAAGCCAGTAATACAGGCCCTCTTGTTATGCTATATTGGGAACTTGGGTCAACCTCATGGTTTCCGCTAAATCACTTTTGTTAGGAATTAGGTATTGCGATGAGACTTGTGGGATAGGTAGCTTATACGGAAAGGAAGGTTGTGGTTGCATTTGTTGCCACTGGGTCAAGGTCAAGGTCGCTGTTACTAAAATAGAAAAATGCTTTCCGCTCAATAACGTTTGATTAGAATGAGGCATTGTGACGAAACTTGCTAGGTAGATAACTTCTGTGGAAAGGAAGGATGGCATTGCAATTGGGATCACTAGGTTGGTCACTGGGTTCAAGGTCAAGGTCACTGTTGCTAAAAATAGAAAAATTGTTTCTGCTCAATAACTGTTGTTAGGAGTAAGGTATTGCAATGAAACTTGCAGGGTATGTAGCTTGTATGGAAAGGAGGGTTGGGATTGTATTTGATGCCATTTGGATCAAGGTCACTGTTAATGAAAATAGAAAAATGGTTTCCGCTCAGTAACCTTTGTAAGGAGTGATGTATTTTGACGAAACTTGCTGGGTATGTAGCTTATATGGAAACGAAGGTTTTTTAGCTCACCTGAGCCGAACGCAAATTATTCGGGTCGTTGTGATCTACTTTTGATGAAATATAGGTCATATCTGGTCTCCGCTACGACGTGCATATCTTGCTTCTTTCTTCTAGGATTTTCACCAAACTTCACCAGAATGTTCCTTATATGCATCTAACATCATGTGCAAATTTCAGATCACTTTGACCCACTTTGATGAAATATAGGTCACGTCCAGTCATTGCTCTGACAAGTGTTTCTTGCTTTCTATGCCCCCGAAGGGGTGCATATAGGAGTCGCACTGTCCATCTGTCAGTCCGTCAGTCCCTTCGTTTGTCTGTACAATCGTGTCCGGTTAATAACTCTGACATTCATGGACAGATTTTCAAATAACTTGGCACAAGTGCTCACCACAACAAGACGACATGTCATGCACAAAACCCAGGTCCTTGGCTCCAAGGTCAAGGTCACACTTAAAGGTCAAAGGTCAAATTGTGTCAGGTCAATAACTCTGGCATTCCTGGACGGATTTTAAAAAAAAAATCGGCAAAATTGCTCATCACAACAACACAACATGTCGCGCACAAAACCCAGGTCCATGGCTCAAAGGTCAAGGTCACACTTAGAGGTCAAAGGTCAAATCGTGTCCGATCAATAACTCTGGCAATCCTGGACGGATTTTCAAATAACTTGGCACAAGTGCTCACCACAATAAGACGATGTGTCGAGCACAAAATCCAGGTCTGTGGCGTCAAGGTCACACTTAGGGGTCAAAGGTCAAATTGTGTCCGGTCAATAACTCTGGCAATCCTGGACGAATTTTCAAATAACTTGGCACAAGTGCTCACCACAACAAGACGTGTCACGCACAAAATACAGGTCCGTGGCTCTAAGGTCAAGGTCACACTTAGAGGTCAAAGGTCAAATTGTGTCCAGTCAATAACTCTGGCATTCCTGTACGGATTTTCAAATAACTTGGCACAAGTGTTCACCAACACAAGACGACCTGTCGCGCACAAATCCAGGTCCGTGGCTCCAAGGTCAAGGTCACACTTAGAGGTAAAAAGTCAAATCATGTCCGATCAGTAACTCTGGCATTCCTGGATGGATTTTAAAATAACTTGGCACAAGTGCTCAACACAACAAGACGATGTGTCGCGCACCAATTCCAGGTCTGTGGCTCCAAGGTCAAGGTCACACTTAGAGGTCATAGGTCACTTTGGGGGCATTTGTCACTTAATGTGACATTTTTTTTTTCTCATAGAATTTTTACCGAATTTTTATGCATTTCGTGTGGCTGTGACCTACTTTCGCCAAACTATAGGTCACGTCCTGTCTCTGCTACGAAATGCATCCCCAACTGTTAATGACATTAATTTAACATCTTTTGGGATTGCAATGACATTCAATTTGGTGTTGGTCAAATAAAAAATCTGGACCTTTATTCCGTATTTTATGGTATTTATTGCGCACCCGTGTATATTGCGCACTCCCTTCTTAGGCCAAACAAAATAATATGTGTGGTTCAGGTAACATTGGGGAAAAAAATAGGGTAGGTAGGTAGGGATTTTTTATTTATTTATTTTTTTTCTCTCGACACGTTCCAAAAATAGGTCAAACACAGTGTTTTAATACTTTTGTAATACTTTGCTTAATATGTTTGTTTGGTTATTGGCTCTTTATACAACCAGGACAATATTTGAAAAAAATGTAGCATGTCAGAGCAAAATAAATTCATTTGACTAAAATAAAAATGCACATATCTGTTTTTAAGTCCTTTTTGAAAGTGAAATATATTAAAAAGAAATTGACAAGAGGGTTGCAAAGATGCAAAGTCTGCACTCGGTATATAAGTGAACGGTGTCCCATCCACTTCTGGAGAACATTGATATTTAAACTATTAAAATTTATTATAATATTTCACCCTTAATAACGTACATAGTTGAAAGAAAACGGCTTCACTTTTATTTAAATATGTTCATGATCGTGTCACATGTTTAAAAAATACCTCAAAGTAGCAATGCAAACGCATTTTTCAAATTAGAAAATATTGGGAAACTGATTAGTATTTTCTAAATAGTATCATCAAAATAGTCCATTGAGGAAAAAAAAGTAAGTTTATGAACCCCACATGCAAAAATAATATTTTTTTGTGTCCAACAATTGCCAAAATGAATAAGCCTTTTTATCAATTTTCTGAAAAAAGCAACCTAGCTGATAAATATTGTTTTTTCTTTGCAATGAAGTCATGCAGATCTTTATTTACAAAGTAATGTGTCAAATGAATGTTTCTTTCCCTTTTTCTTTTAAATATGTGCTACTATTTTCACAAGTTGGTGTTAAACCCGTCAACCCGTCATCTTTGCTATGTAAACAAATGAGTACTCGCGTTAGATGGCCTACATGACTTATCGTGACAATGTCAAGGTCAAATTTGAACAATTCTGAAAAAGCCAAAAGTTCTTTCGTGATGAATGATAACGTGTATGAAATATTTAAAGTGTTATTTCACTAAAGAATTCATGAGAATTATTAGTGGGAACAAGTTTCTAGTCCGAAATAAGACTCGAAAAAGACGATCTGGTTTGTAGTACCACGCATGCGCATTGCAGTCACATGACAAGAGTTGTCTTTTCTGATGTTAGCAGGTGTTGAAAAATGCGCAAATACACCACGAGTACATCATTTTTTGTGAGATTAAATATAAAACAAATTGAAGATTAATTATTGAAGTACTTTATTTGTACATAAACCAGAGCGTAATCATCCGATTTAATACTGAACTTCCGCACTTCGCTTCCATTTATTTTTCATCTACCAATAAATAACAAAAGCCGTGAGGTAAATTACGTAATGTATACAGTGTTTTCTTCCTAAATTCAACATAAAAAGTTCCACTTTTTATTGTCTTAGCACTTAAAAGATGCGTAATTTGACGTACCTAACTCCAGGTTGGGATATTCCTAAATTCTAAATATAGCTTACGCGGCGCCACCTATCGGGTTTTGCATTGCTACTCGAAGGGACTTCCATCTCCCATATTCTTATAGGCGAAACACTGAAATGAACTGGTTTTTAAGCCAGAATCGTGGTGATTTTCTTGAAATATATCGATCAATGTAGCTTGGTTTACGACTGCCTTCATCATTTTTTTTTCCGGGCCGTGAATACATCTTTCTAAAGTAAACGCAAACACGGAGGGTCGCCGCCATGTTGTATTATGCGTTTTTTCGTATTCGCGGCGTTTCGTACTTCGCGATGTTTTGACTCTTTACCGAACGTACCCACGAAAATTCGTTCTCAACCCGAAAAAAATAAATAGGGTCGGCGATTCGGCGGTAAATAAATAGGGTCGGTCGGGTTACCTGAACCACACATATTATTTTGTTTGGCCTTACAGGTCAAACCTGGGTAAAAGAAGTTGTTTCCGTGTATTATGAGTGCACATCAAAATTATTAAGGTAATGGCGCTCGACATGTAGGCCATGGCCTTCTAGTTCAAATTAAGTACTGATGGGAATTTTATGACAACAACCGTAGATTAAAGAGCCATTTAGCCAGTAGAGCTTCCACATGCCCTTTTGGGCCTTTTGTTTTCTTAAAAGGCTACTTTTGAGAGTTTTTATGGCTCCACCATCGAATGGTGAGGGGGCATATAGTGTTATATATATCCTTCCATACGTACGTCCTGAAAAGTTTGTGTCTATCTGCTCCCACACTTTTCAACCGATTGCTTCGAAACTTTACAGGATGCTTACCTATGATGTCAAGATATGCATGTCATTTCGGCGTTGAAATCGACCGAGTATAACTGGAGTTACGGGCCTTTTTCATCAAATGTTACATCAAAATATCTTGTGTCTCTATCTCCTCCCACATTTTTCGACCGATTACTTCGAAACTTTACAGGATGCTTACCTATGATGTCAACATGTGCATAGTGTTTCGGCGTCAAAATTGACCCAGTATTACCGGACTTATGGTCCTTTTTTTGTCAAATTTTAGGCTAAAATATCTTGACTATCTCCTCAAACTTCCTCTGTTTCTTTTCAAACTTTACAGGATGCTTACATATGATATCAAAATGTGCATATTGATTCAGCGTCAAATCGACCCAGTATTACCAGAGTTACTTCTCCTTTTTTGTCCAGTTTTATATTTTACACAGATCGTTTTCAGTGGGGGCCTCTGTGTCTCATGGACATATTTCTGGATTGGTTCAGCGTTTTACGTGTTTTACCAGCTTAAATTCTTAAGAAAGGTTTAATTCTGCAACATAACTTTGTAGAAATACCTCCAAACTTATGAAATACATCATCTTTCTATGTTTTTACATTCTTTAATATTGCTTACCAATAATGTCTGATACACGCCAGATAGGTTATACAACGGAAATACATGTATATGCCCCTCCTAGCAGTGCTCTTGTTATACCCCCACAAACGAAGTTTATGGGGGGTATATAGGAGTGAGCTTGTCCGTCGGTCCGTCTGTTGGTTTTTACGATGTCCGGATGATAACTCATGAAAGGGTTGATGGATTTAAATGATATTTGGTACGCGGGTATAACACCATAAAATACAAGTCAAGTTCTACTTTCGTTACAAACCACTAATTGGCCCCTTTTCAACTTAGAATTTGCCCAAAAAACGGTGTCCGGACGATAACTCATGAAAGGGTTGATGGATTAAAATAATATTTGGTACACGGGTATTCTTATAAAAAAACTACCTAATACATACCTTTTACGAAGCTAATAATATTTTAAAAGCTATGTAAAACGTACGTAATAGCTAGCTAAAAGTTTTAACTAGCGGTAGGTATTGGCACCTGAGTATACGCAGCTTTTGCGCAGATCTACAAAAAAAGTACAAAAACTGAACATTTACAAATAAGCTACGTAATAGCTTCGTAAAACGCAGCTTTTACGAAGGTCTGTGTAGAATCTTCGTAAAACGCAGCTTTTACGAAGGTGCCAATACCGCCAGCTTTTTCGCAGGTCTGCGTAAAAGCTTAGTAAACGCAGCTTTTATGTAGTTCTGCGTAAAAGCTTCGTAAACGCAGCTTTTCCGCAGGTGCCAATACCGCTAGCTTTTCCGCAGGTCTGCGTAAAAGCTTCGTAAACGCAGCTTTATGTAGTTCTGCATAAAAGCTTTGTCAACGCAACTTTTCCGCAGGTCTGCGTAAAAGCTACGCTAACGCAGCTTTTACGAAGGTGCCAATACCGCCAGCTTTTCCGCAAGTCTGCGTAAAAGCTTCGTAAACACAGCTTTTATGTAGTTCTGCATAAAAGCTTCGTAAACGCAGTTTTTCTGAAGGTTTGCATAAAAGCTTCGTAAATGCAGCTATTATGAAGGTGTGCATAAAAGCTTCGTCTTTTATATGTCACTTTCGCTAAAGAGTTCCAAATAAGGCTCCATGAAAACCAGAGCAGAAAAAAACAGGAATAGATGGACGAAACTATGCACCACGCAATAAGCAGTACAGGTCTTTCATCAATAGTGCTTGGAACTTAAAAAGATGGTGATAAATTACAATCATTGTTTAAAGCATTATAGTTTATTTAGACTAAAATCTAGGTCTCTGTACATATAAAAAAAATTATTTGAGCAGCCAAAGATTTAACAACATATGGCAATAACAGATTAGACCAAAGCAAATAATACATGTGGTTCAGGTTACATTGGGTTCCTCCTCTCACCAAAGGCAATGATGTTTAATGAGGGTGGGTGTTATACCTCTGGAGTAATCGTGCAGAATGTGTATGTCCAAATGAGGTCATGGCGACTCTTTATTTGAATGAAGATATGAGTTATGATTTTTGCGCACTGCACTTCCTCTCATTACCCTCTACCATTATGTGAAGTTTAATTCTGTTCCCATTAGTAGTTTTCAAGTTATGCTCCGGACCAAAAAAATTGATGACTATATGCTCTCCTGTAAACTTGCGGGGAGCATAAATAAAACACTTGTAAATGAGAAAGTTTAATGCTAATTAACAAACTGCGAAAAATAAGTGAATGTCAATCATGCTGACCTAGTTTTGGTTCTAACAAGTTGCCTTCATGTAGATGTATGAAGTTTAAAACTATAGATGGCTTTTTGTATGTTTCTGAGTAATAGACATAAACATGAATTAAATGTAAAATTTATGAGAAGTATGACCAAAGTAAAAATCAGCTGATATGTTTTAAAAATCTCGGCAAAAATCATCCATTTTCAAAAATCCAAGGGCCATAACTCCGGCATTAAACCTGCGATGTGGCCGGTTATCGAACTTGGCCAAGATATTATTGCCATAAACATTGTCCCCATGTTTCATCATGAGTTGCTTATAAATGTAAAAGTAACTGAGCTGAATAGAAAAATTATCAATTTTTAAAAATCAAAGGGCCATAACTCTGGCATGTTAGATGAAAGTTTGCTGGTTATTGAACTTGGCCGAGATATTATGCCCATAAACATTGATCCGCAATTTTCATCAAGATCGGATTATAAATATTAAAATGACTGGTCAGAAACAGGTCAACTTTGAAAATCCAAGGGTCATAACTCTGGCACTATAGATGCGATCTGGCTGGTTATCATACTTGACCTAGATATTATGGCCATAAACATTGTCCTAAAGTTTCATCAAGATCGGAATATAAAAGGTATTGGTCAGAAATGACGGAAGGAAATGCAAATTCGATAGTCATCCGCCTGGCGGCGGACAATTAACAAATTGCATGAAGTAGAAAGGTCTCTCATTTTGAACTACTTTTGGTAGGAATATATTACTGTCATGTAGATGCAAACATGTGTGAAGTTTAATAGCTTTACGGCTCAAGGTGTCCCGTGTAAAACTTAAATTTAAAACAGACCTATGGGTTAGCCGGAAAATGGTAACTAACTATATATGCCCGATCCACTTCCGTGTCAGGGCAAATATATACACCATTGAAAAACATAGCACTATATGTATACATCTAAACCTCTGTAGGATGACTCGAACCCTCTTAAAACCGTTCTCATTTTTCATTTGACTACATCTGTTGGCACCTTAATCGTTCCCGAAGAACATAGATCTGAAAAGATAGTATATTTATAACTTAATGTCTCTGAAAAGACAAAATAAATTTATAAATGTATAAAAGAAATATATATTTAAAATATAATACTTCTGAAAATTTAAAACCTATATTTTATTAAAAGGGCATCATCGCAATCTTAGTCGCAGCCTGACCTAGTGGTTATATAGTGCGTCAGCCTTGAATGTGGGAGACTGGGTTCAATCCCTGGCTGGATTATATCAAACACTTCATGGTACTTATAAGTAGTCCCTTGCTTGACGTGCAAGCATATAAAGTTTTAATTTTAGGACTGGTCAGTCAGGTGTCTGTATCATGTTATTTGTCTACGAGGTGATATTCCAGTATGGCAGCACTATAAAATTGAGCATAGAGCTCATTGCTACAAAAAGACACCGTGTGATATGACTGAAAGATTGTTAAAAGCAACGGTAAACCCCATACGTTGCAATGCAGTCGCCTGACATCAAACTGTCAAAAATGTTCAGTCAATCGTCATATTTCATAAGCTTTTTAAAACTAGCGCTTGTTTTTGAGAAACTCTCACCCCATTGCAAAGTTTTGTCAAAATGCAACAAGCCATTTAGGAGGAGTAACGGCGACAAAATATTTACCTATGATGTCAATTCCCCCCCCCCCCCCCCCCTATACTTGTTATACGAGTTTGGGAGTTAGCCAAGGCAATGTCTTAATACCATATTAATTTTTGTTTACATATTTTTGAATATGTTTTCTTTAATATACCCCCTGAAGGAAATCTCATAAAACTTCATGGGTTCACTGCCTTTGATGAGAGGATGACCTCTTCAATTTTGAGGCCAGTAGGTCAAAGGTCAAGGTCACCGTGACCTGATAGTGAAAAACCTTGTCTGCTCCATAACTCCTCATCCCCTAAAGCAAATCTCATGAAACTTCATAGATGAACTGCCTGTGGTGAGTGGATGACCCTATTGTAATTGAGGTCAGTGGGTCAAAGGTCAAGGTCACTGGGACCCGATAATGAAAAACCTTGTCCACTCCATGACTCCTCTCACCCTGAAACTTCATAGGTGAACTGCCTGTGGTGAGAGGATGATCACTATTGATTTTGAGGTCAGTAGGTCAAAGGTTAAGGTCTCCAGGACCCAATGATGAAACATATTTTCTGCTCCATAACTCCTGTCCGTCGGAAGCAAATCTCATGAAACTTAATAGGTGGACTGCCTGTGATGAGAAGATGGCCCCTATTGGTTTTGAGGTCAGTAGGTCAAGGCCACCATTACCTGATCATGAAAATCCTATTCCACTCAATCTTTACTCAAACGGTGGGGAATGGGGGACTGGTAGCAGGGATATATTTGTTGCCCCTTAAAGGCGACAGCTCTATTTTTTTTTAGCTAACCTGAGCTCAAGAGCTAGAGGTCTAATATTTTGCATTTAACATAAGCGTCTCTATTAAGTTTGTTCAAATGGTGACCATGGAGTCAAATTTGGCACCACTCCAGGGGTAACATGTTTTGCATAGACTTTTATAGGGACAAATTTAATAGGTTTCAGAACCATAGTTGTACACTTACTGAGCATGAAAATACTGTGGCGGGATGCAACCTTAAAACAACAAGAATCAGCCCTACCTCTGGGGACAAAGCCCCTGGGTAATAACTCGGAAACCATTGAGGTCCCGACCCTATAACCATATATACACTTATTGGGTATGAACAGATGTATACAACCATCCAACCAGTTTTGGCCACTTTGTCTGTCCCCACCATTGGGGAAATAACGCATGGGTCATAACATAACTAAGCTGCAACCATCCAACCGGCATCCACCCTAGGGTCTATATAGGCCGGATCCGGCCGGCATAAGGGTTGAAGGGTTAAGAGAATTTTTAAGACCTGCTGTCGCACACTTCATGCCTCTGTGCCATAACTTGGAAACGTTTGAGATCCCCACCCTATATCCATCAATACACTTACTGGGCCAGAACACTTTAATGTGAGTGTGGGAATTTGTTGATCTAACTCTTATATGAAATTATAAGCTTGTTTGACTTTTTTTTAATCTTTTTGAAGATTATTAGGCGAGTGATTCAAAGGCATTAATTTAGCCCTCTTGTTTACATAAAATTTAACAAGTTGATTGCCAAACATCTGTATTGATTCTGATCAAAGAAATATGCATTTTGTTAAAACATAAACTTGCTCGCTTGAGTGACCTTGCTATAATGAGACTATGATTTTACAATGAATTTTGAGTCAATAGCCAATAGTCGGAGGTAAGTAATTTTGTACCAGAAATTTATTCACAGAATTAAATTGACATTGGAATACATACTGTGAGTGTGAGATAGCTTATAAATTATGGTCAAAATTCACCTTTTGAAACCTACAGGATCAATAAACATTTTTTATCACAGTTATATTTATGTGTAGCACTGTGACAGTCTGTGTAGATAAAAGAGGACTCCCCACTTACCCCTAAATCTTTTAAAAATGTTTAACATTTTCAATATCACCTTAAAAAGACAAACTGACAAAGGTTTTAAAAAAAACACTAAAAGATAAGGAAAGCTGCGTAAAACCTCCGTAATTTTGTTTTTTACATCTAATTATCATTAACAATTAAAGATACAGCTTTTCCGAAGCATTTACAAAAAAAAACAGCTCTTGTATTTATCCTTTTTTTGCAAGTAAAATAAAAGACGCAGCTATCAAACACCTTTCTTAAAAACACGCAGCCTAAAATATAAATACGCAGCTTTTGTACACCTTTCTTACAAAATATTCAGCTTCGGACAAAACTTACGCAGCTAAAGTGTAAAATACACAGCATTGCGCCGCCTGCTTCTAAAATTACGCTGTTAATCACAAAAAACGTAGCTTTAGGATGGAGTGCTGCCTAATAGCTACGTTTTAGCTACGTATTTTTCAAAAACATTTGACAAGGATTTTAAACACCATAAAATACAAGTTTTCTTGTGGTTGCCATGTTTATGTGACAAGGCGGTATTGTGGGGGTATTAATCACGTTCAGTGATAACTCTAGTTATCCATGTAGCTAGTAGAGTGATACAGTTCCTATCTGAAACATTTTGCCTCTGGTTACATTGCCAGATTATCAGGTGAGCACATGACCAAATTGAATCTCTTGTTTATTTCAGCCTATGTCACTCAACATTGTTTTGATTATTATGGATGCCGGTCTATCATCGTGTCACTTCAAACAGAAGACCCGATTTGTGTTAAGGGCATATGCATCTGTGCCCCTGGCCAAATTATTGCTTCCAAGAGTTGTTACCTAGGTAAGTTTGTTCAAGTTGTTCAATGATTTTTTCATCCTTTTGGGAATGGTACTGGTACATGTTGAATTGGGAAAATTCATGTTGTTTTGCCTTAAACTGGGAATTTTTCACTATCAAACAAAAGCAATTATTATATGCTTAAAGACATTTTCTATAGTTTTTTCTGCATAACAGATTTGCTTTAAACTTTTTGTACAGTAAGTCTGTTTTATATATAGACAGAAAAGGCAAAAATAATGGTAGGTCACCATGATTGTTAACATTTTAAAAAACAATTTGTAATGCCACCGTAATGTCAATCTGTCCAAAAAGTTGAACAAGTCCATGAAATAGATAAATAAGATGTTTTTGAAGTCTAATCATTTATTCGTTTGTCACAATTCTGCTAAAATTGTATTAAAGTAAAGAACATTTAATTACAATAACATTTAAAGCTCATCTTTATGTAAAACCTATATTTTTTTACAAAATCTGTTGAGACCATTACCACAATTTATGCACAAATTCGCCCATAATGACACAATTTCCTTTTCTTTTTTTTTGTATGTTTCCAATAATAGAATTTGTTTAAACTTTCTAAGCACATAGTTTAACATATATAAAAACAAAATGTGCAATAAAAATGATAGGTCCCCATGCTTGTTTAGAAAAATAATTTGAAACCCTACCCCTATGCTAAAAGGCCAAGTTTTGTATGAAATTATATAGAAATGGTATATTTTCCTTTTTTGTTATGTTCCTAATAACAGAATTTGTTTAAACTTCATAGGCACTTATTTGAACATATATTTAGACAATATATGGAATTAAAATTATAGGTCACCATGCATATTGAGATTTAATATTGGTTTTTGGAACCCTATCATTATGCTTAAATTTTTTAATTTTGTTGGAATTTTTACAAAATGCTATATTTTTCCTATTTTATGTAATCTAATGATAGGCCTTTCCGTCAGATGGGGACGTAAACCGGGCGGTCCCGTGTATCGGTCTATCCTCCGAGCACGTTAAAGAACCATAGGAATCTATTCGCTAATAAGAGTAGGGCAGGTTCCTGGATTCCTATGTATCCTTCCCCTCTTTCTGGGGCGGCTCTAAATAACCTATACTGTGTTGATGAGCCATTAAACAACATTCAGTTATTTAAATAAAGACAATCAAAAAAATCAAAAAAAAAAAAATAATTAAATAAAAAAAAAATTAAAAAAAAAAAAAAAAAAAAAAAAGAAAGACAAAAAATACAACTATAGACATCAAACGCAATATTCCTGTACATTTTTAGGAAAATCCATCCAATAGTTTTAAGAAGAGAAGTCGCCCCAAAATGCTGCGCATGGAAAACAACAGAAAATGCCTTTAAATACTTTGCAAACACATTACTATGTATATATTAGGCCAAAAAATAAATGAAATAGGTGTGTTTCCTATTGCATGTTCTAAAAAAATAGGGTAGGACAGGGCTCAAATTTAAGCTGTTTTACTGGCATTTACCAGTCATTTTTAGATATCTGAGTAAAAAAGAAATAGCCAGGATAGTTTTTCTGAAACGGTAGCTTAACACATTAGTTTTGGGCAAAAACATCCAAATTTGAACAAAAATCGCTAAAAACTGGAATATTTTTTTAAATATTATTATCATTGCAATATTAGGGAGCTGAAGCTTCAGAAAGTTGTCTGTTATTCATATAAATAAAATTAATATTTGAAATGAACAAAATATATACAGTTTGCCATTTTGGGGGAAATCAGCAAAAAAAGCATACAAATTCATGATTTTTGGAATAATTATTTTAAAAAATATTGACACTTCCATTTAAACAAAATAGAAGGTTTTAAAGTGTTTATATTTATCTAAAGATGTCCTGAGATATACTCGTCGGGGGCCACTTTCCGTCACTTATGTAAACATAAACTAATTTTTCAGACAAATCTATGTATCTTGACAAGTTTTACTCTATTTTCTATTAGGTTACCTCTTCCTGGAAATTTGATACCAAAGAATTTTGTTTTATATAAATTATCGAAGTGGCACTTGACCTGTTTATAAATAGACTAAAACTGAGAAATCATTTTGTTTACAAGCCCAGTTTCCGTCATGTATTTTATCGAGTGATAGATTCAACTAGGTCAAGATACATTAAACTTTTATGAATTAGAAACTTGTTTGCAAGTCTATTCAACAATTTCATTGTAAAAATGGTATGTTTGCATTGTTCCATCAGTCACCTTGATCGTTTTAACAATGTGCCTGGAATCGTCAATGTAAAACAATTTTACACTGTAAAGATGGGTAACTCTATGTAAATCAAACAGATACAGGTTGTACGAGTTGCTGCTCTTTGGTGAACCTAAATATTCACGGTCTATTTAACTGCGTCCACTGAAGAGAGATAAAATTATGACGTCATTACGGTGTTATTTTTTTAATAGTTTATTATGCGGCAGTATGCGCGCGCATCCCCAACGCCACATAAGGAAGTAAATACATTTTTCGCAGAAATCCCTTTCGTTTTTGTACCCCTTATTTACGTTTTGGTTGTTTTTCCTGTTTCCAATCTTCAGTTATAAACGTCTGACAATAAGTGACATCGCGTAAGTAAATTGGCCTGAGCCCCTTGTCAAAAAAAGCTACCTTATACGTACGTTTTGCGTAGCTAAAATTATTTCAAAAGCTACGTAAAATGTACGTAAAAGCTGCGTAAAAGCTAGCGGTATTGGCACCTGCGTATTTCTTCGTATACGCAGTTTTTGCGCAGATTTTACAAAAATGATGCAAAACATAGCATTAACAAACAAGCTGCGCAAAAGCTGCGTTTTCAAAGGTCTACATAATAATTTACCTTTAATGTAAAAGCTGCGTAAAACGCAGCTTTTACGCAGGTGCCAATACCGCTAGCTTTTACGTAGCTATTACGCAGGTCTGCATAAACGAAGCTTTTACGCAGATCTCTGTAAAAGCTGCGTAAAACGCAGCTTTTACGCAGGTGCCAATACAGCTAGCTTTAACGTAGCTATTACGCAGGTCTGCATCAACGCAGATTTTACGCAGATCTCTGTAAAAGCTGCGTAAAAGGCAGCTTTTACGCAGGTGCCAATACCGCTAGCTTTTACGTAGCTATTACGCAGGTCTGCGTAAACGCAGCTTTTACGCAGATCTCTGTAAAAGCTGCGTAAAACGCAGCTTTACGCAGGTGCCAATACCGCTAGCTTTTACGCAGGTCTGCATTAACGAAGCTTTGATGCAGATCTTTGTTAAAGCTGCATAAAAGCTTCGCAATAGCTGCGTAAAAACTGGCGGTATTGGCGTAAAACGCAGTTTTTACGCAGCTATTACGAAGCTTCTGTGCAGATCTTTGTGAAAGCTGCGTAAATGAAGGATTTAAAAAGCTTCGTCTTTCTTTTTCAATAAAGGGTCCTCCGAGGGCTAGTGAAAATTTGAGCAGATATAAATGGAAACGTAAATGTAGTCAAAATGATGCGCCACGATAAGCACTACAGGTCAAAGATAAGCACTACAGGTCTTTGACCGCTAGAGCATGGAATACATAAGGATGTGATCAATAAGAAACAATCAGTAATAAAGGCAATAAAGTGTACTAAAATCTAGGTCCCCCTGTACAGGATTCAAATTTAACAGAATAAATAACATCAATATATCTCAGCAGCAAATGTTGAACAGTACATGGAAATAACATGTTACATAATTTTAATCTTAAAAAGTGATATTGGTGAAACGGCAGAAATGAAATGTAAAGCTATTTGACACTGGAAAAGTGTTTCCTAAGCATTTTTATATTGAAATATTTAAACTATAAAACAAACATCTGATATGCAAAATGCAATGTGAAAAAATAAACTATAAACGAAACATCTATTAAATTTCACTTTAACATGAAAAAGTTTGGTAGAAACACTTGCAGACTCAATATAATATTGAGCACTTATTTAAATTGAATATACACTGAAGGGACACACAGCAACCTTGTAGTTAATAAAACAGTTAAATTAGCACCCAAATTTACTAACCCCACATCATTTATGTCTTTTCCCTCTTTATTCTACTATATGTTGAAAAATGTTAGGGATGCAATATAATCCACTCAGGTGTTTGCAAAATCAATTTGCTTTCAAGGATTCAAATAACGATTTGTGCATAATAAATATGAAAACTAATATTATTGTCCTTCAAAACTAAACTATAGACTTCATGTGAAACACATTTGAACAAGAGGTCAATGACCTTGAAGCTCTACTGATTGATTGTGATTTCAGGAAGTAGTGACTACAAACTTGATTTTTGAAAATCTATTTTGAGCCGTGGCGGCCATCTTGAATTTCCAGCCGACCTGAATTTTTGCTAGGATCAATTAGACATCAAGAGCAACATTCCTGTGAAGTTTCATGAAAATCCGTCAATTAGTGTCAGAGGAGTAGTCGCTACAAATTTTCATTATATAACTCTATGTAAACAAAGATGGCCGCTGACAGCCATGTTTAACATTGAATCAAAATAGTGTTCGACTCAGATAACCATCATGTCATGCTGATCATTTTAGAACCATATCAATATCTCTTATAGTTTTCAAGAAGAAGTCGCTACAAAACTTATTTTTTAAAAATCTATTTTTAGCCATGGCAGCCATCCTGAATTTCCGGCCGACCTGAAATTTTGCTAAGATCAATTAGTCATCAAGAGCAACATTCGTGTGAAGTTTCATGAAAATCCGTCAAGTAGTTTCAGAGGAGTAGTCGCTACAAGTTTTCATTATGTAACTCTATGTAAACAAAGATGGCCACTGGCAGCCATGTTTAACGTCGAATAAAAATAATGTTTGACTCGAATAACCGCCATGTCATGCTGATCATTTTAGAAAAAGTCCCATATCAATATCACTTATAGTTTTCAAGAAGTAGTCGCTACAAACTTATTTTTTTAAATCTATTTTTATCTGTGGTGGCCATCTTGAATTTGTGCCGATGTGAAATTTTGCTAGGATCAATTAGACATCAAGAGCAACATTCCTTTGAAGTTTCATGAAAATCCGTCAAGTAGTTTCAGAGGAGTAGTCGCTACAAGTTTTCATTATATAACTCTATGTAAACAAAGATGGCCGCTGACAGCCATGTTTAACATCGAATCAAAACAATTTTTGACAAGGACCAACATCATGTCATGCTGATCATTTTAGAAAAAGTGACATATCAATATCACTTATAAGTGACATATCAATATCACTTATAGTTTTCAAGAAGTAGTCGCTACAAACTTGTATTTTGAAAATCTATTTTTAGCCATGACGTCGAATCAAAACGATTTTCGACAAGGACCAACATCATGTCATGCTGATCATTTTAGAAAAAGTCCCATATCAATATCCCTTAGAGTTTTCAAGAAGTAGTCGCTACAAACTTGTTTCTTAAAAACCTATTTTTAGATTTAGTGGCCATCTTGGATTTCACATCAACATGCATTTTTGCTAGGATCAACTAGACTTCATGGGCAACATTTCTGTAAAGTTTCATGAATATCCATCCAGTAGTTTCAGAGGAGTAGTCGCTACAAATAAAAGTTTACGGACGGACAGACAGACAGACGGACGACACACCACGGCATAAGCTCTGCTGATCTCTGATCAGTAGAGCTAAAAATGTATTTTAAAAATGGGGGTTGGGGAAACATGAGAAGAAATATTTCAATCCCCTGTCTGATTCTAAAATAACAGGTAAACACATCTTTGATTTGTTTGTTTTCTCAGAGACCTATATTAATAATGTTTTTTTAAATATAGACCATAATTATTAAAAAAATATACACTGCACCCCTGGATAACAATTAGCTCCATTTATCTACACATCTAAGCCCCGGTAAGCGGCCTCAAACCCTCTCAAAATTGTCCTCATTGTTCGTTCAACATCATCTTCTGGAACCTCAAACCAACTTAATTATTGCTGTCCTGTAGATGCAACATGTATGAAGTTTAAAAGCTTTACGGCTCGAGGTGTCCTGAGTAAAACTTAAATTTAAAACAGACGTATGGGACAGTCGGAAAATGGTAATTAACACTATATGCCTGATCCACTTCCGTGTTAAGGCAAATATATACACCATTGAAAAACATAGCACTATATGTATACATCTAAACCTCTGTAGGATGTCTCGAACCCTCTTAAAACTGTTCTCATTTTCATTTGACTTCATCTGTTGGCACCTAAACCGTTCCCGAAGAACATAGATCTGAAAAGATAGTATATTTATAAATAAATTAATGTCTCCAAAAAAGACAAAATAAATTTATAAATGTATAAAAAAAAATCCATTTTAAATATAATAGTTTTTAATACTTCTGAAAATTTAAAACCTATATTATATTAAAATAGGCCAGTAATTATAGAAGAAAATAAGAGTTAAGGTCAAACAAATTCCAACAGAAAGTATTTTAGGATTTTTAGAATCACTGACATGTAATGAGTTTCAGAAAAAAACTCCTCAAGACAAAGATGATGGGAAATGCTAAATTTTGGGGTAAAAGTTGCGTTTTTAAGAGAAAATCTCCGGAAACTGAAATACTTTTTTAAAAAATCATTTGAGCAAATAAGAATCCTTTAATAGTGCGGAAATGCTCTTCCAAATGCATCTCTATGTAAATCAAGGTTTTATAGATGGATATGAGGTTAATAATATCAGATTTTGGGGCAAAACTTGGAAAAAATGAATAAAATCGTTGATTTCTGTAATCCATTTGGTGTTACTAGGCTATAAATGAAAACAACAACTAAATGAGCTATAAACAATTAGTTTCTTACTGTTTTGCACAGAGAAAGGTACAGAGATGTCCTAGAAAAAAAGTACTTTTGAATACGACGATCTGAAATACTTTATTTTAGGGTCTAAAAATGTGTTTTTCATAAAAGAAAATGCTGAAAAAAGGAATCATTTTGTAATAAGATGTTTGAACATAAACTAATATAATGAAAGTGATAAAATGGTACACAATTATATATACAAATGTTTCATTGTATCGTAAGTTAATGTGAAAGTTCACATTGTGAGATTTTGGGGCAAAATACTGAAAAAAATGAATAAAATCGTTGATTTCTGTAATACATTCGTAGTACAGTGACCCGTTTTATGGAACATCTTACGACGATTTTGCTCTTAAGTCAAATTATTAAAAAATTATTGCTATAAAAAAGTTCATAAACATGTTTTTTAACTATCTAATACATATATTGTTCATTCAATGTTTTTGTGATACAATCAAATTACTGGGCTTTAATAATGAAGTATGTATGAACTAAAAGAGACATTTGTAAAAAATACTCGGTCTACATTTGGAATCACACTTATGTGTTTCGATGAAAATCTTAACATTGTGTTATCCAGAAGTCAACGGGACAGAAAATAGTTCACTGTTGCTGTATTCTAAACAGTATGGCAGTTAGCCACACGTATAAAATGTAAGATCTGCATTGCATGTGTGTTACTACAATAAAGATGATGGTTATATCAGCGATTCCATGTAAATAAAATATGTATAGATTTATCGGCCAAATGACATTGTAAAACTGATGATAATTTTGGGTTTGACTTTTAATGGCTTTTGGAGGGAATCTACTGGGGTCTAGGACGCCGCCATATTATTATGACATAGCCAGTATGGATTCCTTCTACATACATTTGAAATATGATTCTATAGAATTTATCGAGCTGTTGCGAATGCTAAGAGATATTTTTAACGGTTTCCCACAAAGCAATGAGCAACGATGTGTCAGTATCCAAGGGTATGATGAATGGAAATGCCTTTTTTTTTTGCAAAACAATGCAATTTTCATCAACATTCGCTGAAAACCAGAATCGTTTTTAAAATCGTTTTAGCTTTAACAAAAAATACAGTGATGTCACAAAATGTTTCACTATTCAATGTACATAATTATATCAAAGATTTTCATTGTGTTTGAAATTAAGAAGACTGCTCAAACAGTGATTGTTTTTGACGACTTGTTTAACAATTGCATAGAATCAACCTTTTCATACACCAAGTACTTGGTTTTTAACTAAAAAAGTGTAGAAAGATCATTTTCTTGTATCAGTTTGGCGCATTATAAGTGTTGCGCATGTGCACTACTGTGTCAAAAATAAGTCCACACACATAATTATGAGGCTTTATGATTTGGTTGAAAAAAAAAGCAAAATATACATGAACCAATTTTCAAAAATCATTTGAGCAGTATAAACAATATTTTGGGAGTTATGAAATTTTGCATTATATATGTACTCGCCCAGTTTCATTATTTCCAGATTGAATTAGATACTCACATTGGGGACATGTTGAAAACAAGTATACTCAAACATTGATAATTTTTGTAATTGATAGGGATAGTGGACTAGAAGATTGTCATGTGTCTAGAGTAAAATATATTTTTACTTTTTTTGTAATGGATAAAAAGATGTATGTTGGAATAATTAAATGTCCTAACCCCTGTGATGCTATGAACTATTTTGTTATGCGTGAAGGTTCCCATCAGACATGCCTCCGCAAAGGAGCGAACCCATGCGGGGCAGGGTATTTGAGATGTAGGATGAAGTTTCCCATCATGCATGCCTCGGGAGCGAACCAATTGGTGCAGAGGCCTGTGGCTCCAAAGCCATGGCCATATCCAATGGGTTAGCGAGGCCTCTTGTTTGTAATCAAGCGTGTATACATATGTAAATACATGTATATAGCTTTTTACAGAGTGCGAGGCGTTTAGTCCAAAACACAAAGTTTATATTAACGTACAAAGTTATTTTAGAAAAATAATAATAGTGATGGATATGCATGTTTTACAAGTGTAGTAAAGTTTGTACCAAACATTTTTGTACAAGGGATGTCTGATAGTTAGCTAAATCTATGGATTATCCCACTAGTAACACACTAGTCTTCCATCACAATCATCATCTTTTAAATAACATATATACCTTGGTGTTTTCAACAAATAATTGCTTCTCGGAAGTGTGGGCATTGCATGTTAACGAAAGGTTATATACATTATGAACAACCAAAACAATGTAATCATAGTGTACATTTATAGCATTGAATGTGTAACAGGTTTTTGTAGAAAGCATGGAATCTCATGTATGCAGTGCCAAAATGTAAGCTCTATGAATTCTATAGAAATTGAGATTCATTTAAATTAAATTTTTAGTTATTTGATCACTCTTTTCTTACATAAACAAGCAATAATATTAGGTGATGTGAACCAAAGCTCCTACAACTTCGACATTAGTATTGCACCATTTTAATATAAGTTACCATATATGCTATTTAAATGAGTATAAACCCTGTTGTAATGATTGCTTGAACAATATTTCCACCACATATTCAATGAAGTGTATACAATATGTGTATCAAAAGATTATAAATACATACATTTTATATATAACATTTCCAAATGATGTAAACATGATCCATGGTTGTAACCTCTGTAACTAGACATTTATTCAACGAACCTTTTGTTTGCTACAGACCTTAAAATTGAGCATCTAACTAAATTTCTGATACTATAAAACATTTGAATATATGCATATATAGGACAATATCACTTTAAGTAGATTATGTATATTCAAAATACATCTTAACAATGATTCCTGTTTACAACATTTTTTTATGAAAAAACATTTTGCCACCCGAACATAATGCATTTTTCAAAAGTATACGCCTGATGACTTTTTTGGGGTACATCCTTGCATCTTGCTCTATGGAAAACCATTATAGATTATCATTTTATAATTCATTTCCCTACTTCTTTAACTTAAAGGCCTGTACTGCGACTGTATTACAGAAATCAACGATTTTATTAATTTTTTCAACATTTTGCCCCAAAAGCTCACAATGTGAACTTTCACATTAACTTACGATACAATGAAACATTTGTATATATAATTGTGCACCATTTTATCACTTCCATTAGATATTTTTATGTTCAAACATCTTATTACAAAATGATTCCTCTTTTCAGCGATTTTTTATGAAAAACACATTTTTAGACCCAAAAATAAAGTAATTCATATCGTCGTATGCTAAAGGACTTTTTTCTGGCACATCTCTGTACCTTTCACTGTACAAAACTGTAAGAAACTAAGTTTTTACAACTCATTTAGTATTTTTTTTTAATTTATAGCCTAGCAACACCAAAATCTCATATTATTAACCCAATATCCATCTATAAAACCTTGATTTACATGGAGATGTATTTGGAAGAGCATTTCCGCACTGTTAGAAAATTCTAATTTGTTCAAATGATTTTTTATAAAATTATTCCAGTTTCCGGAGATTTTCTCTTAAAAACGCAACTTTTACCCCAAAATTTAGCATTTCCCACCATCTTTATCTTGAGGAGTTTTTTTCTGGAACTCATTACATGTCAGTGATTCTAAAATTCCTAAAATACTTTCTGTTGGAATTTGTTTGACCTTAAAACCTATAATTACTACACTAAAAGGGCCTCATTGCAATCTTAGTCTTGTGGGTTCAATCCCTGGCTGGATTATATCAAACACTTCATGGTACTAGTAGTCCCAAGCATATAAAGTCGTAATTCTAGGACTGGTCAGTCCGGTGTCTGTATCATGTTATTTGTCTACAGCACGGTATTCCAGTATGGCACCACTATAAAATTGAGCATAGAGCTCATTTCGGAAAAAAAAACGGTGTGATAAAACATAAAGATTGTTAAATCGTTGGGTGTGGGATGGGGTGGTGGAGGTGACATGTGCACCAAATAACAGCACGTGGGGGGGATGGGGTGTAAACGCTATTTAGGAGGAGTAGCGGCAACAATATTATATTTAAAGTAAAAAATTTAAAGGGCCATAAAAAATCAGTGAACCGGAACGAAAGCACGACATCATACCGATACTTCTGTAAAGTTTTGTCAATATCCAACAAGCCATTTAGGAGTAGTGGCGACAACAAATTTAAAGTAAAAAACTCAAAGGGACATAACTCCGTCAAAAATCAGCGAACCAGACCGAAAGCGTGACATCATACTTCCTGCAAAGTTTCGGCAAAATGCATCATGCCGTTGAGGAGAAATAGCGGTGCCAACAAATTTAAAGTGAACAATGCAAAGGGCCATAACTCTGTCAAAAATCAGCAAACCGGAACGACAGCGCGATATGCACAACTAGACATCATACCGATGCTTCTGCAAAGTTTTGTTAATATCCAACAAGGCGTTTAGGAGTAGCGGCGACAACAAATTTAACTTTAAAAAATGCAAAGGGATATAACTCTGTCAAAAATCAGTGAATCAAACTGAAAGCACGACATGCACATCAAGACATCATACCGATGCTTCCTTCAAAGTTTTGTCAAAATCCATCAAGCCGTTTAGGAGTGTGTGTGTGGGGTGGGGGTGTGTGGACCATTTCAGACCATTAAACGACTTGCATGCTGTCGCACACTTCAGATGCTTGATACAGTTAACCCTATAGATATTCTTCCCATTTATATATAGCTGTAAATGGAGAGTGGCTCTGGAGTGTTCATTTCATGTTGATGCAATATAACCTTTTTATGTGGTGCGCCATAAACCTCAATTTTAACTTCCAGTGTAAAACTTCTGCGAGAAAAATACCTTTGATCTGAAGGCATACCTGTCATAGGATCTAAGGTTGAGGATGTATTCTGTTGAATCTGTTGGACACCTTCATCATCGCCTTCCGAGCGACCCGACCACTGACAACTTGCGCTCATGTCAACATCTCCTGAAAACTCCAAGCATAACAATTGCTGAAATATTATACCACTTCAATTTCTAAATAAAGAATTGAATTGTACATGTACATGTGCTGTTATACGCCACATAACAGCACATGTGGCTTTTAAAGGACTTATTAATAAATATACAGACATAAATATACTGATTGGTTGTCGATGAAAAATGTTTGACTCCTTAAAAGTATACCCATTATAACCTGTCGCAATGCAGTCACCTGACATCAAACTGACAAAAATGTTCCGTCAATCGTCATATTTTGTGTATGTAAAACTTTTTAAAACTAGAGGTTGTTTTTGAGAAAAACTGATGTCTCATACCACTGCAAAGTTTCGTCAAAATGCATCAAGCCATTTAGGAGGAGTAGCGGCGACAACAAATTTAAAAGTAAAAAAGATGGGTCATAAATCTGTCAAAAATCAGCTATCTGGAATGAAAGTGCAATTTGCACAACTAGACATAATACTAATGCTTCCTGCAAAGTTTCTCAACAAGTCCCAACAAGCTATTTAGGAGGAGTAGCGGCGACAATATTATATTTAAAGTAAAAAATTCAAAGGGCCGTAACTCCATCAAAAATCAGTGAACCGGAACGAAAGCACGACATCATACCGATACTTCTGTAAAGTTTTGTCAATATCCAACAAGCCAATAAGACTGACGGTTAGGTAAAATTCTAAAGGATCAGAGATTTGGAAAAACTGGGATATTTTGGGCCAAAAGTTGCAAATTTGAACCAAAATCACTAAAAACGGGATTACTTCTAAAAACACAATTCTCATAACAATATAAGAAGATTTAAAGTCCTTAAAGTTATCTGTTATATACAAGTTCATGAAATTATTTTTTTTGAATGAATAAAATATATAAATCCTGAAATTTTGGGGGGAAATCAACTCAAAATGAATTATTAAAGTCGCTGATTTTTGGAATAGTTTAGTTTTAAATTATGATTAAAATATAACAAAACAGAAGTCGTTATAGTATTTCTTTAAATGTAAAGGTGCCATGAGCTACAGAAGAGACATTCCTAAAGGATCAGAGATTTGAAAATGCCATTACTTTTGGCCCAGAATATCAAAATTTAAACCAAAACCGCCGAAAATTTATAGGAGTTGTTTTAGTATTTGGCGAAACATGAAGTGATTTTTTAGATGTTTTTTTTTAGGATTGATTTGGGAGTTTTATTTAATTGCGATACCATTATAGGAGTTTTCAGAGTTGATGCCGTTTGTAATGTTACATTGAAATTAAATATATTGACCTTTACCCCGAATATGTTCATTTAAATGTAATGATTCATTTGATGTAAAAAATATATATTATTCAGATATGTCCAGATATGTCCAGATATGTTCACAGATATGTGAATGAAACAAATTTTAAACAAAGATACAAAATATGAATAAAATGCCTATTTTGGTAATTTATAAAATCATTGCGTAAATACGAGCAAATTGTCCTATTATCTGATTTAAACTGCTGTCTGCACGCTTATGAATTGAATTGAATGTTGTTTAACGGCTCATCAACACAGTATAGGTTATTTAGAGCCGCCCCAGAGAGAGGGGAAGGATACATAGGAATCCGGGAACCTGCCCTACTCTTATTATCGAATAGATTCCTATGGTTCTTTAACGTGCTCGGAGGATAGACCGATACACGGGACCGCCCGGTTTACATCCCCATCTGACGGAAAGGCCTATCATTAGATACATAAAATAGGAAAAATATAGCATTTTGTAAAAATTCCAACAAAATTAAAAAATTTAAGCATAATGATAGGGTTCCAAAAACCAATATTAAATCTCAATATGCATGGTGACCTATAATTTTAATTCCATATATTGTCTAAATATATGTTCAAATAAGTGCCTATGAAGTTTTAACAAATTCTGTTATTAGGAACATAACAAAAAAGGAAAATATACCATTTCTATATAATTTCATACAAAACTTGGCCTTTTAGCATAGGGGTACGTCCCCATCCGACGGACGAGGCTAAGGTAAAGTGTCTTGCCCAAGAACACACCGACGGAACTCAGTGGCACCACGGAGAATTGAACCCGGGGCCTCCGGTTACAAATCCGCCGCGCTACCGACTGCGCCACGCCAATACACAAATTCAATTAATGACACACCCCACAAACAAAGTTGATATATGTTTATTCAGATAATAGGTGACACCCGTTAATTAGATTAATGAAACGCGGTAATCATATAACACGTTACGTTTAAACAATTCATTTCTATGACACATTAAATTGCAAATGTGATTAGCCGATTAGGCTTATACTGAATAAACACAATATTGATTAAATTGACAACACACCCCTAACTTATTCACTTGTTTATTCAGATATTGGGTGACACCTGTTAATTGTATTAGATAGATTATTGGCACGCGCCACGCGTTTATGAAATACACGTCAAATAACACGCTAACTTTAAAATTAAAATCAAATAATAATACCATTTTGCATATTGCATGAATAAAACTAATTAGTAAATATGGTACAAATTAGGAATTTAATACATCGATTTATTAATTCAGTTTGCTGTGCCTTACTAGTATCAATTAGACTATATAATTCATGTTTGCATAAAGATAATTATATTTATGATGCATTATATCAAGGGACAGTAACTAACATAAGGAATACATGGCAATCTTGATTTTTAAAAAAAAAAAAAAAGCTCAAGGCATCCCGTTAGGTTTTTTTTCTTGCATTTGTTCAATCTTTAATAGTAATAGAAATAATACACGGAGTATTTGTGGAGTGCGTGGTCCAGTGGTAGAGCGCCGAACTCCTGATCGAGAGGTCGTGGGTTTGATCCTCGCCGCGGCCACGTTATTTATCCTTGAGCAAGATAATTAATCCACATTGCTTAGTACTGGTTCTACCCAGGAAGCCATCGAGAGTGATTAATCTAAGTTGCAATAACTTGTTTCGCAATCAATGTAAAATAAATATGTTTAAACTAATAGAAATAATAGTATAAAGCCGATTGTGTTTGATATTATTTGCAGTTGATAATAGTGCACCCATAATATATTACTGGATAACAATGGAGACGCTAATTTCAATGATCGATAAACACTTCAAGATTGCCAATAACGCCTACAAAGTATCCTTAACACGAGAGAGCATATAACAATATCCTTAGTACGATAACTAATACACATTAAGAATAATCTTTATTCATTAGAATTTTATTATATAAATAAATAACTAACCAAATTTGACCAATGCAATTGTAACTATATGATATTGGTATATTGATATCTTACGACAACATTACAAATGCAATTACTCAACTTGCTCTAATCCACGAGTGGAAAAAACTTCCCCAAATTCCCTTCCCGGGACCACGGCCGACAAGGGAGCCGCTAATTGGTTACCCATTAACCTCCAGAATCAGAACGAGGCTTACTTCCTATTTTCCACTCGTGCCGATTCCAAATGGATGGTAGGTAAATCGAGTGTCTCAAAGTTTACTTTTCTCCACTTGTGTTGTGTTTATTAGTTTTATTTTTGTATTTTTATATAGTTTTACATATTTCCTATAATAACAGTTCGTGTTTATTACACGTTTCTGTCTTTCTCCTATAATAACAGTTCGTGTTTATTACACGTTTCTGTCTTTCTCTTTCTATATTTTAGCGTGTAATGTCAGATGCGAACACGCTACTGCTGGTTGGGGAGTCGGGCCCTAGTCATACTACGGCCCCTCCGGACTCACAAGGCAACCCAACCAAGCAGAAAGTATCCGGCGAGATACTTCCTACAGTTGGAAAGGTCACCCGTACGAAGTTTCGATCTTCTATCGGTGATGTCTCCCAACCCGGCGAGATACTTCCTACAGTTGGAAAGGTCACCCGTACGAAGTTTCGATCTTCTATCGGTGATGTCTCCCAACCCAGCCATACGGAGTACCATACCCCACCCACTGCTGTTCACAGTAACAGACTGGCAGTCAGTCCGGGGGTCCATGGTTACTCAGATAACTCTCTGCCTCGTGGGTACACTGTCGGGCTGCACAACAGTTCTAAATACTCGGCCTCCAGGTCACCCTCCAGAGAGTCGAGACGCAGTGGCCGGTCTAAGAGCAACCGTCATCGGTTGAGTGACATCTCAAGCTCAGGTAATTCTTCTGTTTCAAAAAGTGAATTTTCTGGCTTCTCTAACTCGACCGAACGCCATAGGGGTAGATCTCCCTACCGGCGTCATAGACACCGGAAGTCCGATAGTCGTTCTCATGGACGACATCATTCTCATAGACGACATCATTCTCATAGACGACATCGTCTTTCTTCCCGTGAACTGGACAACCTCAGGTCACTTTTGAGCTCTCCGGTTTCGCATTCTAAGAGATCCAGGAGCCGCTCTAGGTCTCATTCTAGAGTGGCTACCAAACGGGCTAGACGTTCCCGTTCTAGGGTATCACACCACAGAAGGGATCATTCCCTTAGTAAGTCAGCGTCCGTCGTGGACATATCCCGGGGTAATTCTCCCTCTGGTGCTAGCGTGCTTCAGGATCCACCCCATCCCCCCCTACCTGAGGAGCAGGTTTGTTCGGGGGTTTTATTGGATCCTACCACAGGCTTGTTTAACACGGGACAGAGTGTGGCTTCTGAGCATCCCGATGACTTTTTTCAGGAAGTACCTCCTGTTGATGCAGTTTGGCCTTCCTTTTCTGAACTAATTGGTCTTCTTAAGGCTAGGTTGGGCCCCTCAGTTTGTCCTCCTGTAGTTGCACCTGTCGAATCCTTGGCTGGTACTTCTGCTATGGATTATTTTGATGTACAACCTAACCTTTCTAAACCTGATATTACCTTACCTCAGAGCAAACAGGTTTCTTCCCTACTTTCGACTATTTCTGCAGAAGTGAGAGGCTCGGAAATAGTACCTGGGTCACCACTCCCTCAGTATCCTAAGGCTCTTCCAAAGAATAGGTACTTTACAGGTCAAAAACATTGGCTTGCTAACCGTAAGTTCTTGGATCCTCCCTTGGTAGATTACTCCATTCAGGACATTCTACAACCTCGGACTAGCCTTCCTTCTACTACTTCCATCCCTTTGACAGATGTGGTTACTTGGGACCGCTGGGCACGTTCGGGTGTACAGATAAGTTCCCATACTGATTTGTTTCTGTGTGGTATCCTCTCGATTTTAAGAGACCCCTCTCCTTCACACGAGGACCTTATTGAGCTCCAGCGGTACATCCTATCTACCGCTAGAGCTAACATTGACTCTATGGATGTTTTCCTCAGAATGTCAGAAAGTTTTAGCCTCTTGAGAAGAGATGCTATTCTCAACCGCTCGGTCCTTAACGAGCAGTTGAATTCTAGTCTTAGGGTGCAGCCTATTAATTCTCGCACACTGTTTGGTCCCTCCTTCCCGGAAGTAGTCTCTCATCATAAAGAAGAGGTCAAATATTCTTCCTTCCAGAGGGTTGCGCTTTCTTCTGTTCGCCCTTCTAGACCTCCTCTCAGGTATCCCCCTAGGACCCCTCAAGCTACTGTAAGTAGGGCTCCTATCGCTACTCCAGCACCCTATCGTCCACAAGCTGTGGATTCAAGGGTTCAACCTAAGTGGGTTCCTCCCCCTAAGATTGAGTATAGGAAACAGTCAGGGAATCGTAGTAGGGGTAAGGGTAAAGTATGGGGAAGGGGAAGGGGAAGGGGCTCTCGGCCCTCTGCCCCATAGGGATGCCCGCTCCGGATTTCCCCAGGTTATTTCCGGTTCGGGTCTTCCCTTAGACATAAGGATTCCAAAACCGGAAATACCTACAGGCGGCAGGCTTTCTGCCTTCAGCCATGCCTGGGAAAATATAGCAGATCCTTGGTCACTCTCAGTGGTCCGGGGCGGGTATCTCATTCCTTTTCATGTCCAACCTCCTCTCACACGTCATCCTCCGGCCAGATTCGGTCCTCCACAGGATTCAGAGAAGTTTCTCATCCTGGATCAGGAAATCCAGAATCTCTTGAACTTACAGGCAGTGGAAACGGTTCTTCCCTCCCATTCAAGAAAGGGGTTTTACAGCCGTCTCTTTGTGGTACCCAAACCCTCGGGGGCTTGGAGAACTATCATAGACCTCTCTATACTAAACAAGTTCGTCAAAACCCCACACTTCAAAATGGAAACACTAGCTTCCATTCGGCTAGAACTACAAGAGGGCGACTGGGTTACCTCCCTAGACCTGAAAGATGCTTACTTTCACGTCCTCATCCATCCCTCTTCAAGGAAATACCTTCGGTTTGTCTGGAAGGGGACAACCTATCAGTTTCGAGCTCTACCATTCGGTCTGGCCCCAGCTCCTTATGTGTTCACTCGTCTGATCAAGGTCATTTGCGCCCATGTTCATCGCTTGGGTATTCGACTTCACACTTACCTGGACGATTGGTTACAGCCAGCCCACTCCAGAGATCTGGCTCTGTCACACTCAAGGCGTCTGCTTTCTATAGTTCTAAATCTAGGTTTTATCCCGAACTGGGAAAAGTCGGATCTAATCCCTTGTCAGTCCTTCATTTTCCTCGGAGCTCGTCTTTCCCTACAAGACTCCCTCGTGGGCCCATCTTTGGACAGAATCCACCACCTACAAGAGTCCCTCAGGGTCCTATTGTTGCAAACATCAGCTTCAGCAAGGGAACTCCATTCCCTTTTGGGTCAGATGGAGTCAATGTCCAAACTTCTCCCACAGGGCAGAGTTCACAAACGCCCTTTACAGTGGGCCTTGAAAGACAGATGGGATCAGGCTACCCAATCCTGGGAATACCAAATCCAGCTAGGCCCTTGGTTCAAGTCGGCAACGCTCCAGTGGTTCGATCCAGTCTTCCTGATGGAAATGGTTCCCCTACACCCTCAAGACCCAGATTTACACCTGTTCACGGACGCCAGCCTTCTTGGCTGGGGAGCCCATTTGGCAGACCTTCAGGCATCGGGCTCCTGGTCCCTTTCCGAAAAGACCTCCCATATCAATCTTTTGGAATTAAAAGCAGTTTTCTTAGCTCTACAGGCTTTTCTGGAGGATATCCGAGGCCACTCAATCATGTTGGCCACAGACAATACCACAGTAGCGGCTTACCTCAACAAGGAGGGGGGATCCCATTCCAGGGACCTCTCAGATTTAGCCATAGAAATCCTCAAGTGGTGTTCCAAGGAAGGAGTCTTCCTGAAAGCACGATTCATCCCAGGGAAACTGAATGTTTTGGCAGATTCTCTATCCCGAAAGAATCAGGTCATTCAAACAGAGTGGAAGCTACATTCTCCAACGTTATCCCAAGTGTTTCGTCTCTGGGACACCCCACATGTGGACCTGTTTGCCACCCGGCTAAACAACCAACTTCCGACGTTCGTCTCCCCAGTTCCAGACCCCTTGGCCTGGGCAGTGGACGCCCTTGCTATACCTTGGCGGGGCCTGTTCGCCTATGCCTTTCCTCCACCTCCTCTCCTGTCCCGAGTACTTCTGAAGGTCCAGCGGGAAGATTGTCTCATCATATTAATAGCCCCACTTTGGACGGGTCATCCATGGTTTACAACTCTCCTATCTCTCATGGTGGCCACACCCCTGAGGTTAGCCCCCAGGCAAGATCTCCTGTGTCAACCTCTGTCACGGCTCCTTCATCCCCGGCCAGAAGTATTCAACCTTCACGCCTTTCTCTTATCCAACGACATCTGCAGGCGGCAGGTTTTTCTGAAAGGGTTGCCCATCGAGTCTGTACCGCTAGAAGGGCCTCCACTAATTCCCTCTACGAGTACAGATGGAAATTCTGGACTGATTGGTGTGTCTCAAGGTCACTGGATCCACTCCATCCCTCTTTGACCTCACTCTCAGATTTCCTTGTTTCTTTATTTGAGGACAAATCTCTTTCTCCTTCTACGGTTAAAGGGTATCGCTCGGCTATTTCTATCACTCTCAAAGAAATTACGGGACATGATTTCTCTGATAGCCCTCTTCTCTCTAACATTATTAAAAGCATAGAGTTAGAGAGACCGGCAGTTACCCATGTTACTCCAAAATGGGACCTTCAGCTGGTTCTCAAGACTATCTCAGGGCCTCCTTTCGAACCGCTTGATTCCTGCGGTAGGAAGGAGCTTACTCTCAAGACTGTCTTTCTTCTAGCTCTAGCCTCAGGGCGTAGACGGAGTGAGCTCCATGCCTTACTGGGAACTGAAGACTCTGTGTCCTTTTCTACAAACGGGTCTTCAGTTACCTTACATTTCTTCCCAGGGTTTTTAGCTAAGAATCAGCGTCCTTCGGTTCCTAGCTTACCACTGGTTATTCCAGCTCTGCCCTCCTCCAGCGATACCAATTCTTCCAACCTCTGCCCAGTCAGGGCCTTAAGAATTTACCTGGAGCGTTCCAGGTCATGGCGACGTGGAAGGAAAAGGCTTTTTCTTCCACATTATCTGCATGCCAGTCGGGAGATCTCTATGGCCTCCATTTCTAGGTGGATTGTTGAGACCATTAAATTGGCCTATGCAGTACAAATGACCGATCTGCCAGATTCTAATCCTACAGCTCATGAAGTCAGAGCCTTGTCCTCGTCCTTAGCATGGTCTAATTCTATTCCCTTAGAGCGTATTCTTAAAGCGTGCTACTGGAATTCAGACAACTCCTTCGTTAGGTTCTATCTTAGGGACTGCTCCCTATTTAATAATGAATTGGCTTCTCTGGGCCCATTGGTTGCGGCCCAGTCAGTCATCGGAGTTTTGCTACCCGAACAGTCAGATGACTAGATCATTACTGTCAGTCACTAACGTCCGGGGTTTCGAACCACATTACTATAAGTATTAGCAACAGATGCATGTGTTGCTAGTACTAGCCTTACCAAATATTGTTACCGTTTATGGCAGGTTATTTTTGCCATATGCATGTTGTTGTTTTTTTTTTTTGTTTTACCTATTTTCACACAGTTATATGTTACTTTGTGTTTATAGCTTTATTACATTTACAGTTCTTTATATGAAACTTAAAACTGTTTATGCAAGTATCTAATTGGGATTTATTGATACTGGTTTCTAAAAACAATCGAATTAATACAAGCAATATTCGCCCTTTTTTAGATATGCTTGAAATTGTCGATTTTTCAATGGTGCTGGACTTAATTGTCCTTGACTTACTTGACTTACTTGACAGACGGACTGTTTTACGGTACCAGAGTCTACATGTTATACCTTCGGGTCAGCTACAGGCGTATTATAAGACTCCTTCTGTTTGTGAATTTGACGTATGTGCCACATTCACCATGCTTGTTCGCCTTCGCTTCTTGAAATACATAGGGGTCTCCTCCTACATGTGTATCGACAACCGGGCAGGACCCTAGCATACAGGGGTGAGTGTTAGTTAGTTTTGTGTTTATGTTCTAATCTGCTCTGATTCTTTGATTATAGCAGATTTCGATCATTCCCTGTTGCCTGTTTCAATTTGTTTAAATTCCCTTGATATATTCTAACTTATCATAACGGGCTACTTATTCCACCCCAAATAATTTTGTTAAAGTCGCATTTGTAATGTTGTCGTAAGATATCAATATACCAATATGCTAAATTTAGTTAATTTTAGTATTGGTCTATTATACTTACGACAACATTATACTACCCACCCCTCCTTAATTAGAATTGGCGGAAAATAGGAAGTAAGCCTCGTTCTGATTCTGGAGGTTAATGGGTAACCAATTAGCGGCTCCCTTGTCGGCCGTGGTCCCGGGAAGGGAATTTGGGGAAGTTTTTTCCACTCGTGGATTAGAGCAAGTTGAGTAATTGCATTTGTAATGTTGTCGTAAGTATAATAGACCAATACTAAAATTAACTAAATTTAGCATGTTTGTACAGTAGGCGGAGTTAATCATAACTTTATATAACTGACTGTAATCGCAATTAATTAGCTAACAATTTGACTTAAGTTTCTTCTTAATTATCTGTTAACAGTAACAGTTTGAATATGTTTCTATTTAATAAGACCTACTTATTGACACATAAATATAACCAAATCAAAGACCTATTTCTAACTATCTTCAACTTACAAATAAGCCATTAAATACCGAATAAAAACACGCTGATTTAGCTTAATATATTCAAGCATATGTTGTATACTTAGATATACGCAAAAAAAAAATATAACAACAATGATTAACATAAGATTAGTATACTAAAACAGTCCATGTTGGCGAAGTCTGTAAAGTTTATAAAAGGTCAGCGATTTCTAACTATTTTCAACTCCCAAATAAACCCTTAAATACAAAATAAAAAACGCTGATTTTGCTTAATATATTCACGTACATGTTGTTTTACTTAGATATACTCAAAAAATATAACAACAATGATAATAATAAGATTAGTATTCTGTACACAATCAAGGTCAGTAAAGTCAGCAAAATTCATAAGAAGTCAGCGTTTTCTACCTATTTTCAACTTCCAAATAAACCATTAAAAACCAAATAAAAAACGCTGATTTTGCTTAATATATTCAAATATATGTTGTTTTACGGAGATATGCTCAAAAAAGTGTTTAATTATCTTTATTAAGTAAATAATTAACAAGGTCAGCGTTTTCTAAAAGGTCAGCGTTTTTCTCACCAATTTTGGGTCAGCGCGTAGATGACGTCAGCTATGAAAGTCAGCGAAATAGACTGACCCGAAAACTGGACTATTTAAAATACAATTTTATTGCAAAATAAGAGAGTTGAATGTTCTTAAAATAAACAGTCTATTATATTAATGTACATGGGAAAAATGTTTGGAATAAACAAATTTGATACATCTTGACATTTTTGGAGAAAATCTACAAAAATTAAGCATAAAATAAAAGATTTTTGGATATTTATTTATAACTAAACCAAGTATTTTTTCAAAAATGTAAATAAAGATGTATTAAGGTATAGACAAAATGTTCCGAAGTAACTTGAAAACTGCAAATAAAATTTACGAAAATTTGAATAATTATTAAGAATGTTTTTTTTATGAAATGAAAGGGAGCTGAAGGTCTTTACCCTTTTCTTATTATGTAGATAAAGAGGCAGCCATTACATTTTTAGCTCTACTGGCCAAAGGCCAGGAGGGCTTATGCGATCACTTTTCGTCTGTCTGTCCGTCTGTCCCTCTGTCTGTCTGTTAGCAATTTTATAAAATCGACATCTCCTCTAAAACCGCTTGAAGGATTTTGATGAAACTTCAACAAAATGTTAATTTGGAGGGCCCCTCTCAGAAATTTCAAACGACATCTCTGAAACCACTTATTCCATTCTACTGAAATATCATAAACATGTTCCTTGGGTTGGCCTCTATCAAGTTTGTGTTTTTCGTTATCGTCGAATAATCAAAATGGCTTCCACGGCGACCCAAAATTTATATAGAGTTATATAGGAAAAGGTTAAAAATGACATCTTCTCTGAAACCGCTTGAAGGATTTTGATGAAACTTAATCACGATGATATTTGGGATAGTCCCTCTCAGATTTGTGTTTTTCGCGGCCGCCAGTCATCCAAGATGGCCACCATGGTTAAAACTAGGTCAAATTTAAGGAAATTTCAAACAACATCTCCTCTGAAACCACTTATTCCATTCTTGAGAAATATCATATACATGTTTCTTGGGTTAGCTTCTATCAAGTTTGTGTTTTTCGTTATCGTCACATAATCAAAATGGCCGCCACGGCGACCCAAAGTTTACATAGAGTTATATAGGAAAAGGTTAAAAATGACATCTTCTCTGAAACCGCCTGAAAGATTTTGATGGAACTTAAGCACAATGATATTTGGTATAGTTCCTCTCATATTTGTGTTTTTCACGGCCGCCAGTCATCAAAGATGGCCGCTATGGCTAAAACTAGGTCAGATTTAAGAAAATTTCAAACGACATCTCCGACAAAACCACTTATTCCATTCTTGTGAAATATCATATACATGTTCCTTGGGTTAGCCTCTATCGAGTTTGTGTTTTTCGTTATCGTCAAATAATCAAAATAGCCGCCACGGCGACACAAAATTTACATAGAGTTATATAGGAAAAGGTTTAAAATTACATCTCTGAAATCACCTAAAAGATTTTGATGAAACTTAAGCACACTGATATTTGGGATAGTCCCACTCAGATTTGTGTTTTTCGCGGCCGCCAGTCATCCAAGATGGCCGCCATGGCTAAAACTAGGTCAAATTTAAGTAAATTTCAAACGACATCTCCGACGAAATCACTGATTCCATTCTACTGAATTATCATATACATGTTCCTTGGGTTGGCCTCTATTAAGTTTATGTGTTTCGTTATCGTCGAATAATCAAAATGGGCGCCACGGCGACCCAAAATTTACATAGAGTTATAAAGAAAAAGTTTAAAAATGACATCTTCTCTGAAACCGCTTAAAGGATTTTGATGAAACTTAATCACGATGATATTTGGGAAAGTCCCTCTCAGATTTGTGTTTTTCGCGGCCGCCAGTCATCTAAGATGGCCACCATGGTTAAAACTAGGTCAAATTTAAGGAAATTTCAAACAACATCTCCTCCGAAACCACTTATTCCATTCTTGAGAAATATCATATACATGTTTCTTGGGTTAGCCTCTATCAAGTTTGTGTTTTTCGTTATCGTCAAATTATCAAAATGGCCACCACGGCGACCCAAAGTTTACATAGAGTTATATAGGAAAAGGTTAAAAATGACATCTTCTCTGAAACAGCCTGAAAGATTTTGATGAAACTTAAGCACAATGATATTTGGTATAGTTCCTCTCAGATTTGTGTTTTTCACGGCCGCCAGTCATCAAAGATGGCCGCCATGGCTAAAACTAGGTCAGATTTAAGTAAATTTCAAACGACATCTCCGACAAAACCACTTATTCCATTCTTGTGAAATATCATATACATGTTCCTTGGGTTAGCCTCTATCAAGTTTGTGTTTTTCGTTATCGTCAAATAATCAAAATAGCCGCCACGGCGAACCAGAATTTACATAGAGTTATATCGGAAAAGGTTTAAAATTACATCTCTGAAACCACCTGAAAGATTTTGATGAAACTTAAGCACACTGATATTTGGGATAGTCCCACTCAGATTTGTGTTTTTCGCGGCCGCCAGTCATCCAAGATGGCCGCCATGGCTAAAACTAAGTCAAATTTAAGTAAATTTCAAACGACATCTCCGACGAAATCACTGATTCCATTCTACTGAAATATCATATACATGTTCCTTGGGTTGGCCTCTATTAAGTTTATGTGTTTCGTTATCGTCGAATAATCAAAATGGGCGCCACGGCGACCCAAAATTTACATAGAGTTATAAAGAAAAAAGTTTAAAAATGACATCTCCTCTGAAACCGCTTGAAGGATTTTGATGAAACTTAATCACAATGATATTTGGGATAGTCCCTCTCAGATTTATGTTTTTCACGGCCGCCAGTCATCCAAGATTGCAGCCATGGCTAAAACTAGGTCAAATTTAAGGAAATTTCAAACGACATCTCCTCCGAAACCACTTATTCCATTCTTGTGAAATATCATATACATGTTCCTTGGGTTAGCCTCTATCAAGTTTGTGTTTTTCGTTATGGTCAAATAATCAAAATGGCCGCTCCGGCGACCCAAAGTTTACATAGAGTTATATAGGAAATCGTTAAAAATGACATCTTCTCTGAAACTGCTTCAAGGATTTTGATGAAACTTAATCACAATGATCTTTGGGTTAGTCCCCCACAGATTTGCGTTTATTGGGCCTCCAGTCATCCATGATGGCCACTATGGCTATAAACTTAGGTCAAATTTAAGGACATTTATCAAACGACATATTACCACCTTTTCCATTCTAGTTAAGTATCATATGCATGTTCCTGTTGTTGCATGGCCTCTATCAAGTTTGTGTTTTTCGTTGTCGTCAAATATTCAAAATGGCCACCAAGATAACCCAAAGTTTACATAGAGTTTTATATAGGAAACATGTTTCTTGGGTTGGCCTCTATCATGTTTATGTTTTTGAATCACATCATACAAGTAGAGCGTCTACAGGCCCTCTTGGGCCTCTTGTTACTTAAATATACCAAGTTTTGAAGTATATGATCTTTCCTCTTGTTTCGATTTCGCGGGGATAGACAGGTATCTAGAAGATATTTGACTCAAATAAGTCAATAATACCTTACTAAT